>JAWQFJ010009536.1:0-10747 GCA_034096865.1 Theodoxus fluviatilis | reverse complement strand
CCTTTCTATACTCCAATTCCCATCCATTCCTTTAGGCAGTCTGTGGTGTGTATTTACATGAGTTTTACCCCCACCTTCCTCTTCAAAGTAAGAATGGATTATCTGTTTGTGTCGCCAAACCTCCCTAGTTGTGGCCAAGGCAACAGGTGGAAGGTGTAAGCTCATTAGCAGTAGAATCAGCTGCGGCTGCCTCCATAGGCCTGGTGGGCAGACCAGCAGCTGGCAATTATTTGCCTTTCTATGTACTAATAGTATGTTTTGTATGCGAATTCACACTTCAAATCGATGCATCTGATGAGAGAGGCTTATAGTCACACCAACAGCCACAAGCCTGAGAACAAAAGTAACAGTGTAGAAGGTGGTTACATAAAGTTGTGGTGGATTCCTTTTCTATTCATACTCATTGAGTGTGATGAGGAGGTAAAGAAAAATAGAAGGGATGCATACACTGTGTTGCTTTGCCTCACAATCCTGGTTTTACTGTAGTTAAGTCAGTTGAGGTGTGAAAACTGCTTTGTGAGGTGCTCTATGAGATCCATGACCCTCAAAGTCGGATTTTGCAATGAATTCGATAAACAGCAAGTTACTGAAAAAGGACGCAGGAACTAGAGTTGGTGGATGGTATTCAATCTGCATACTTTATGGATCTGTGCAATTCTGATAGTATGAAATCATTTTGTGATAACATGAAAAAAAATCAGTCTTGCAAAACAGTGAATGGTCAGTGAGCTGTTTTGCCCTGCAAAACAGGTCCATACACTTCACTGGACTATAGAGTAACAATTGTCAGGGCAATGTGTCCTCTTCTGCTGTCAAGAGTCACTGGCACTGTCAACAGCGTTGATCCAGTTAACAAAGTCTCACCCACACTTGGCCCTCCAGTTCACAGTTCGGCTCATTGGTTTTTACACTGGTTTGTCCTCTAGATAACATGAAAGCTATTTTCAGCTGGGCCCGTCTAGCCACAGTAGAGACTACATGTATTCATCATGGTGAAAGGAATGGGTTGAAGTCCCGAGTTGAATTCCAGTTGTGTGTCTGGCTTGGAATAAAAAATCTTGATAAGGAAAAAATAAAGTTGTGTTTATGGCAACCTGACCAACCCTATTTTTTCTGCTTATCTAAAATTACTATCGATTGTGAAAAGGAAAAAAAGGTTAAAAAACCAAACAAACTGCATGCTTTCTCATCTTCCCAACCCTACGAGCACTCAGGGGATCCATTATTTATGTTTTTTTTAATGTTCTCGGCATAAGAGAAACATCATTTGTCTTCAATCTGGCCTCTCCTTTTTTTTTAAAGTTCAGACTGACCCTCTATTTTTTCATTTTACCATAATTACAACTCCCCCCCCCCCCCCCCCCTCCAATCTCTTTGTCCTTCCTTTTATCCGCTCCCCCCTCCCCACCCCCACCCCACCCCCTCCTTAAAGAATAACAAAAAACAAGTACACCCTTGATTGCACAGTGTGCTGAGAGCAAGGCAAACACAGTTGTTGATATAGTACAATGGTTGTCAGTTTGCTACATTACACTGACCATGATGGAGAGGATGTGTGCATGATCTTTCACCTTTGAGTGACTGTCAGATACTCTCATATCTGTAATCATTAGTCTCCTGTGACAACACATCTTGATGTACCAAAAGGTCTGTTGTCAGAGGGAAGCGAGGACACTGTGATGAAATGGCTGCAATGCCGACAGTGGGCACTTTCAGTGGGTTGGGGGCCTTGTTTTGAATCAAAAGTGCCTTCCACACTGCTGTATTTGCATACAAAGCTGTAACTTCTCAGTCACCTTATATGTGTGATAATTTCTTTATTGAAAATATATATCATCACTGAAGTCTTTTTCATCATTGAAATGTGATTCCACATTGGTTTACATGAAATATGTAGGAAAATCTTCAAGTTGTTCAGCTTCTGTTATTATAGTGGAATATGGCACCCAGGCGTGAAATACATTGTCCATTACTGTGGTCATTAAAAAACTAGATGACATTCTTGGGAAGTGGGGGTGGAGTGGGGGACGAGAGAATGTGAGATGAGGAAGAATGGTTAGAAGGCAAGTGGGAAAGGATGTTTTTGTTGTTTCATTCTTAGAGAGCTGCTGGAATATGAAGAACATTTGTTACCACGCATGAGAAACAAGGCTAAACTACAAACAACAGTTTTCAAGAAAACACAAAGTAAAGTTATCAGTGCACTAAGTCATGCATCTATTTTCCTAATAATTACATCACTATAAAAAATTCAGATTTCCTCTATGAATGCGCTGGGGGTTTTTTTCTTCGGGAATATGCATGAGTAAATAAGTAATATTGTGGTTGGAATCTATCATTTGGTCAATTTTCATACTTAGGCTTTGTTTTCTCATGCAGTCACATTTGTTAGATATGTAGCCCCCTTGTTGAAGAAGAAAAGGTCGAATGAATAAAGAAATGAAGATGTGAAATTCCTTTGTGCTTGCAGGGATGCCTCCTTTGGTGCCAGCTGCTACAACCTATCCCTGCTGGAGTGTCTGCATGGCCTGAACAAGGTGAGTCTCTCCCGTGGAAGTGTGGCTCTTGTCTTGTCTAGGCTGTGGACCCCTGACTCCCTCTTGCCTGGAGCCCCCACGGGTTGGGGGGCAGAATAGACCCACCACTTCTCCCTATGCAACTTGTAAGAGGGGAATTGATAGGGACATTGTGACGTTATTTGCACTTATTCTAAACCATTCTATTGATTTCCGTGCTTAATGGTTTTACATAGTCTACAAAATTAATTCCATTCCTCCATCCATCCATCCATCCATCCATCCATCCATCCATCCATCCATCCATCCATCCATCATCCATCCATGCATCCATCCATCCATCCATCCATCCATCCATGCATCCATCCATCCATCCATCCATGCAAGCATGCATCCATTCATCCATCCATCCATCCATCCATCCATCCATCCATCCATCCATCCATGCATCCATCCATCCATCCATTCATGCATCCATGCATCCATCCATGCATCCATCCATCCATCCATCCATCCATCCATCCATCCATGCATCCATCCATGCATCCATGCATCCATCCATCCATGCATCCATCCATCCATCCATCCATCCATCCATCCATCCATCCATCCATCCATCCATCCATCCATCCATTTATCCCATTTGCCTGGGAAAAAATTATCCAGTGGCTCAATGATCATGGATAATGTGTAAATGGGGTTATTGAAGCAGATTTGAAGATTTGAGTGATAAGTCCATGTTATAGCAACACCTTTTCCCTTCAGTGTGGAAATGCAGGTGCAAAAGCTTGCATGAGCACCAAACAATCTCACACATGCATGCACACACACACACACACATACACACACACACACACACACACACACACACACACACACACATGCATGTACATGCATCTTTTGAATGTATTATTGTAGTTGAAATTAAATGTGTAAAATTAATACATTCAGCATTTAATATCATGAGGGAAAGATGTCAAAAACAGAAAGAATCTGTGTAGTGCAGCAAAAACTTAACCTTGAAGAAATGCTCTACCAAATTCAGTACCTGAGGAAATACCTGTAGTTCATTTTAGTAGGGAAGAAAGAATAAATTGTCGTAGTCCAAGTCTCTTTGGTACCTTTACGCTGCTAACTTTTTCTTCTTGTGTTTGTTTGCAGGCTCTGCAGAATGGCTTCTTTGACTTCGAGACTTTCGATGTGGATGAATATGAGCACTATGAGGTATGTCAAACGACTGTTTCCATCTGGATAATTTGAAGTTGCAGTGAACGAGAAAATGGAGTGGTATTTTACTGCTGAATTTTTCACTACGTGTGAGCAACTGTGTTATTTGACAGATAATACTATATGAAATTGCTCATGAATTATTTGTGATTGGTTTTGTTGATTAAATGGAAACAGAAGAAAAGGTGCAATTCTTGTGTCCTTTAAAAAAATTTATCTACAATGCTTGTTCATGTAATCCACACATTCAAATTCCTTTGTATCTATACATAATGTACATCTAATTCTGATGCAAATACAAAGTGATGGGCCATGCCCCATTTTGTTACTACAGAATTGCATATTCCCATTGCATGTAATGTAATATCTTTTTGCAGTCTGTTTGATGAACAGAGTTGGTTAGTATAGGACCCATTGTGGAGTATTTTGGTGTTCCTGGATTGATGTATTTGTTGGTATTGAAGTAAGGCTTGTGGTTATTCAGATGTTTCATTTTTACAATAACTGTCAGAAGATGAAGCATTTGTTGTATTCTTGCCAAATTCTATGAATGATGCTCTGTTGAATTTTTGTTCTCCCAAGTAAATTGACAGTCTGCCCAATTTAGGTTGTGAAAATGAAGAGAAACTGTTTTGGCAATTTCTCAACAAGGTTGCAGTTTGTGAGGTTGAACTGCCGTTATGTTTCTCTGTATTCCTTGTAAAATTATTGATGATTTGATATTGCTGCAGGCAATATTAAACTTTGCCACAGAGAGGTTGTATATCATAATGAAACAATGCTGTGTATGAAAAAAATTAATTATTTGCCTCTGAAGTTTTAATTAAAATCAAGGAAATGCCCACATTGACAGTGATGTACTTTCATAGTCGCTGAGTAATGGGGGAATTTAATCTCAATTTTGTCATTCAGCTCAGAACAGGAGTAGTGATTCACCTATAGAGGGCATGCAAAGTAGCGGAACATCACAGCAAAGATCATGTTTTTAGTAATACCTTACCATGGTGCTGTGGTTGAAAGGATGGAGAGTAGGGGTATCGGTGTGCTGTCTGTACAGTATGGAGAGTAGGGGGACCGGACTTCCCAAGATGAATTGTGCTGTCTGTACAGTATGGAGAGTAGGGGGACCGGACTTCCCAAGATGGACTGTGCTGTCTGTACAGTATGGAGAGTAGGGGGACCGGACTTCCCAAGATGAATTGTGCTGCCTGTACAGTATGGAGAGTAGGGGGGACCGGACTTCCCAAGATGGATTGTGCTGCCTGTACAGTATGGAGAGTAGGGGGACTGGACTCCTAAGATGGACTGTGCTGTCTGTACAGTATGGAGAGTAGGGGGACCGGACTCCTGAGATGCTGTGCTGTCTGTACAGTATGGAGAGTAGGGGGACCGGACTCCTGAGATGCTGTGCTGTCTGTACAGTATGGAGAGTAGGGGGACTGGACTTCCCAAGATGGACTGTGCTGTCTGTACAGTATGGAGAGTAGGGGGACTGGACTCCTAAGATGGACTGTGCTGTCTGTACAGTATGGAGAGTAGGGGGACCGGACTTCCCTAGATGGATTGTGCTGTCTGTACAGTATGGAGAGTAGGGGGACTGGACTCCTAAGATGGACTGTGCTGTCTGTACAGTATGGAGAGTAGGGGGACCGGACTTCCCTAGATGGATTGTGCTGTCTGTACAGTATGGAGAGTAGGGGGACTGGACTCCTAAGATGAACTGTGCTGTCTGTACAGTATGGAGAGTAGGGGGACCGGACTCCTGAGATGCTGTGCTGTCTGTACAGTATGGAGAGTAGGGGGACCAGACTCCTGAGATGCTGTGCTGTCTGTACAGTATGGAGAGTAGGGGGACCAGACTCCTGAGATGCTGTGCTGTCTGTACAGTATGGAGAGTAGGGGGACCGGACTCCTGAGATGGACTGTGCTGTCTGTACAGTATGGAGAGTAGGGGGACTGGACTTCCCAAGATGGACTGTGCTGTCTGTACAGTATGGAGAGTAGGGGGACCTGACTCCTAAGATGAACTGTGCTGTCTGTACAGTATGGAGAGTAGGGGGACCGGACTTCCCAAGATGGACTGTGCTGTCTGTACAGTATGGAGAGTAGGGGGACCTGACTCCTAAGATGGACTGTGCTGTCTGTACAGTATGGAGAGTAGGGGGACCGGACTTCCCAAGATGGACTGTGCTGTCTGTACAGTATGGAGAGTAGGGGGACCTGACTCCTAAGATGAACTCTGCTGTCTGTACAGTATGGAGAGTAGGGGGACCGGACTCCTAAGATGAACTCTGCTGTCTGTACAGTATGGAGAGCAAGGGGATCGGACTTTCCAAGATGGATTGTGCTGTCTGTACAGTATGGAGAGTAGGTGAACCGGACTTCTGAGATGGACTGTGCAGTCTGTACAGTATGGAGAGTAGGGGGACCGGACTTCCCAAGATGGACTGTGCTCTCTTGTACTCCTCATGCCATGGTTCCAGCATGCAGGAGTTCTGTTCTTTTCTTTTGCAGAAAGTAGAGAATGGGGACTTCAACTGGATTATGCCAAACAAATTTCTGGCCTTTTGTGGCCCCCACCCCAAATCCAAGACAGATTTTGGTATGCCCAGTTTTGTAGGTTGCATGCTTGTTCTTGCAGTATTATGGGGAGTTTCCTCTCTGCAGTGAGACATCCCTGCCTTCTCATGTGAGACAGTAGCAGTGGCTTCACAAACAGGCATTTTCACCTGGTGATTTTGAAAATTTCACTCTTGTATAAGTTTGATGATAGGAGGCAAGACTTAAGAATAAATTGACCTGGTGATTTGAAAGATTTGGTCTTGTAGAAGTTTGTAAACTGACCATAAGAATTGTGTTGTCTGTGTGATTTTGGAAATTTTGGTCTTTTAGAGGTTTGATAACTTGGTGGAAAATGTGCAGAAGTCGCAGGGTTCTCACTGCAGAGCAGGGTGCATTTTGCATTGGTTCTAAAGAGACTAGATTTCCTATGAGATCAATGCAGAATGAAACACTGCTATGCTTATCTGTTGTTGCATGTGGAGTTAGGGCTGACATGTGATGGAGTTTATGAGATATTAATATTCACGTCTTTGTGCCCTTGTCTCTTTCTCTACAGCGAGTTGAAAATGGAGATCTCAACTGGATATTGCCTAATAAGTTCCTAGCTTTTAGTGGCCCACACCCCAAAAGTCGGCTGGAATATGGTAGGAAGATGGGTGTCTTGAATCTGCTTTGGCTTGAAGTGGTTTTCATCGTTTTTCTTTTCTTTTCTTTTTTTCCTGCCCACATTTTGTGCACATCAAACACCATCTAATACCCCTTTTATGCTGATGTCAGTGATGCATACTCATTTTCTGAAAAAGAGTTTTAAAAAGAAGAAGAAAAAAGACAAGCAGCAGCAATATCAGATAATTTCAATCTTGTAGTGTTCACCTTGTTTGGTTTTATTTTGAATTTTCCATAGTATGCTCTGAAGTGTTCAAAAATCATTTTTGGCAGTGTTGCTATTAATGCTTGTCAGACATTTTTCTAAATTGCAGTTTGTTAATGTGTAAGCTTCATTTATTAGTAAAGAGGATAATGAATGGGTTTCTTGCATAAACTCACACTCTCATTTCTCACTTTTGTATTTCAATGTGTGATCGATTCCATGACAGCAATACAAAAATTTGGTTTTTTTGAATATTTGAAAGATGTATTTTCGTTCCAGTAAAAGGTTTGGTGAAATATCTCAGTGAAACTAAGGAAGGTCATTGTGAACTTACTCAGGATGCGTGTTTGATGTGCTACTAGGTATGGTGTGTAGTGATGCTGGTTGCAGTACTTGACCCACATTTGCTTAGACTGCACAGTGCATTGTTTGCAACTTAACCAGAGTTAATATTCTGCCAGTAGGGGCTGACATAGTTTTTTAAATAAATAATTTCAACATCAACCCCCACCCACCCCCTACAAAAAGCCAGAAAAAGTAGCATTAATTTAGCTTTGTTGATATTTCCAAATTGAACTTGTCATTTATAGGATATTCTGAACAATGCCAAATCCTCTTTTTGCTTGTAATTGTATGGTATGAAAATGTAGCCGCTCATGCAAGTGAGAGGGTGAAACTGTATGTGTGTGTGTGTGTGTGTGTGTGTGTGTGTGTGTGTGTGTGTGCGCGCGCGTGTGCAGATCGTTCCATCAAGTTGTGAAACTCCTTAGCAACTCTGTTTCTGAAATATTATTTCACAGCAAAAACGATCTTTGTCATTTTGAATGTTTTTGTAATATCTTTATTGACAAATTCGCATATTTGTTTTTAGCAGAGGACAAGGCTGTGTTGTGAGAGGGTGCATAAGAATGCATGTCACATTTACCCACTAGGAGCCTCAGTTGGCCAGTCTCAACCCAGACCTCTTGTAACTCGTTCAGCAGTGCCAGAGTAAACGGGTCTTCTTCCGCTTCCCCTAGTGGCCCTGACTTTCATGTGGGAGCAAATTAGAATGTTGGCATAACTGCATATGGTCTATAGTGCATTTATGGGTTCTCATTTATGATTTGATTTAATTTTTTTTCCTTGTTCGCCCAGCTCCTTTTAAGAATGTTTTCATTGAATTTTAAAGTTTTTTTTAGGGGTGGGGGTGGGGGGTTGTTGGTTATTGTGGTGCTTGCTTTTACTCTCTTATATGCCTTGTGATGTGTCTTCTTTCTTTCTTTGTTTTTTGCCTCTTTAAAAAAGTGTATTGCTGTCAACGTAACCAAGTGCAGTGTAAGTATAAGGCAGATTGGAGGCTGTAGTGTAATAGACAAATTGCTAGTTAGGAATCATAGAGCTAGTAAAGGTTATGCTGTTTGTATAGACATGATCTTTTTCCTCTTTTGTGTGTGTGTGTGTGTATGTGTGTGTGTGTGAGAGAGAGAGGTGCAAATTTCACATGATTATGCATGATACACATCTGTATATTTTATATATATGTGCCAAGTCTTCCTTTTTCGACTTGTGACAATTGCTTTCTTTGCTCAGCTGAGCACACACACACACACACACACCACATTTTACATGGTTACCACACATGATGAGACAAACATTTCAGTGTATTCACTCGCACCATTTGCAATGCATTGGCACAGGAAGTAGAGGCAATGAACACTTTCTCAAGTTTTCACAAAAAACAAATGATTGAGCATTTTTAGTAGATAAATCAGACGTGAATGCATTTGTAAACGTACATACTTGTATCTTATTTGTAATTGTAAAAGTAATTACTATAGTATGAGAAAATAAGGATCAGACCTGGAAGTGACATCTATTGATATTGTGTGTTTGTGTATCTCTACTTGATGCTTTCAAATGGGGTTGATTCCGTTTTGAAAATGTAGTGACCTTGTGGATGTAATGCCAAGGTCCACAGGGCCTTCATGTTTTCATGGAAATGACATTACAAGGATGAGAGTTCCATTTTGCTCATACTTTGATTTCATGTTTGTCACTGCATTCAGTATATACCTCCAAGGTTCCTCTCAATAATTCATTTTAATAATTTCATCCCTTCACCTCATGGCATATGTGAATGGACTGTGAACACGCACAGCATTGTTTCCAAAACAGAAAAAGTACCCTCCACTAATACCTGAACAAGCATGCATGTCTTTCTGTCACAAATAGCCAGGCAGTCATTAGTGGCGAATGGAGGATCTCACACAGGCACTACCTGACATCAACTGCTGACTTTCTGTCAACATACAGATCTGCTCCTTATTCATCTTGGCTGGTCTCTCCCCAGCAAAGCAAGACCTCATCACCATTCCATTTTCTGTTCCTGAAAGGCCCCGCAAACCTGGTCTTGCTCCTGCCTACTTGACTGCTCCTTTCTTTCATTGTTCTACTTGCTGTTTTTGTTGACAACTTTCTCTCCCACTCAGTCCGCACTCAGTATGTGACCATATCTCCCCAAATGAGTTTGTCTGGTACTAAGGTCAAATTGAGATAAAGCAGGATTTGTGATGATAGGAGTCACTTGAGTGATTCTGAGAAGTGCAAGATTCAGAAAATTGAACCATCACTGCATGAATGTTGTAACTGTCATGGTTCAATTCCACAGCTAAATGGGTCTTTTTGACATTTAGAGGGAGACCCCTGTAGCTTTGGAGGTGAAAAATCTGTGTCCAATTGCATGACACCCCGATTTGTCATTATCCCAATTCAGCCTGAAGTGCAAATGAATCAAAGTAGTGTGTCAGGATATTGTTAATAGGAGGCTGTCATCTGTGCATGATGCATTTTTATTGGCCATTGAGGAAATAACTATGTGCCAAATTTTTAGTTATTGTAGCTTAATTACAAATGGATGCTATGCAAAAGGGAACACAAACTTGAAAAGCCATTTTCTGTGAATTGCACCATATCAGTTTAGGTATACAGTATGCATACAGGTGTAAACCATCAACCACTGCACAATATAGAAATCTTATTGCCATTTTGACAGAGATTCATCACACTTAATGATGAATTGATTATTGGAATATCGCGAAAGCTATCAGGCAGACTCATTTCGGGAAGATCGGTCACATGTGTCAATAATTGATGTGCATCTCAGTGGAGTTGCCGCTCGCTCTCTTCAGAAGACTGGTGGTGCGTGCATGACTTGGTGCCTCTGTCCTTGCAGGCTACCCACTGCATGCCCCCGAGGCCTACTTCCCCTACTTCCGGAAGCACAATGTTACCACCATTGTCCGCCTCAACAAGAAGATCTACGACGCCAGGCGGTTTACAGATGCCGGCTTTGACCATGTGGACCTTTTCTTTGTGGATGGAAGTGTGCCAAGTGACAACATCGTTCGCCAGTTCCTGGACCTGGCTGAAAATGCTGACGGTGCTATTGCAATTCACTGCAAAGGTGAGTGTTGATGGAATGTATTCATGATGTTTGCTGTTCTTGTGTGTGTGTGTGTGTGTGTGTGTGTGTGTGTGTTCATGTGTGTGTGTGTATGTGGTTTTTTTTTCCACCATTAAGTATGTGTAT
>JAWQFJ010009535.1:7500-10000 GCA_034096865.1 Theodoxus fluviatilis | reverse complement strand
TGTTTGCATGCGTCTAAGTGTGCGAAACTGTGCATGTGTGTATGTGAGTGCGTGCATGCGTACGTGCGTGCGTGTGTGTGTGTGTGTGTGTGCGCGTGCTCGCATGCGCGCGCCGGAGTATGTTTTCCAAAATCCAACATCTCTCTCTCTCTCTCTCTCTCTCTCTCTCTCTCTCTCTCTCTCTCTCTCCCTCTCTCTCTCTCTCTCTCTCTCTCTCTCTCTCTCTCTCTCTCTCTCTCTCCCTTTCCCCCCCCCTCTCTCTCTCTCTCTCTCTCTCTCTCTCTCTCTCTCTCTCTCTCTCTCCTCCCCTCCCCCCCCCCCTCTCTCTCTCTCTCTCAGAGATTTTTTTATATGCAGTGTAGATAAAAAGGTTTTTAGAGAGATAATCACTCGTTTTAGATAAGGAATAAGTGACTTAATGTGCCATAGATTACGTTACTGTACTGACAGTCCTGCTATTTGTCCATTATGTCATCAAGAGACGGAAAATGAGATACACCTTTTGTTCAAATGTCCTCATTTTGCAGATCTGAGAAATAGATACATAAGTTCTAGACACAACAGTGATACCGATGACCTGGTGGATATTTTATCGTCGCAGGATGAAGCTGTGATTAGAAAATTGGCAGCATATTTGTATTTTGCCTTCAAAAAGAGAGAAAAATGTAATAATCCTAATTCAAATGAGTCATGAAACAAATAAGCATTGTTGTACGGGCTGGTGGCCTAACAATAAAAGAGTTCGAGTTCGAGTTCGAGTTCTCTCTCTCTCTCTCTCTCTCTCTCTCTCTCTCTCTCTCTCTCTCTCTCTCTCTCTCTCTCTCTCCCTGAGTGACAGCCACACAATTGCAAAGGTCACAGGAGGCACACGGAATGAAAACTGACGTTGAAGGTCATCTGTCAACGAACCTCGTCCAAAATGGCACAGCACAGTAAACCCGCGACACACAATGTTGTAAGTATTGAGGTTTACACATAGCTCCTCTCTAAAGTGTCTGTGCTGTAGCTGATTGTTCTCATTGCCGTATTTCAGAACTCCATAATCATAATCCCTCAGGCACTTCGCTCCGTGTGGTTATCTGGCTTTTTTTCTCGTCTTATGATAAAACATAAAACTACAACTATGTTGACCTTACATGTGACCCTGCACGGAAAAACCCGACGTAATTTGCTTGAAGCTTTGTGGAAACGACAGGCAAAATAGGTCAATGAATGCATGACTCTGCATTTTGGAATAATGCTATATCTCAAACAATAAATCATCAGTTCCTGAATTATCAGGATTCGGTTTTATAAATGTTGCTTTATTTTTTTAAAAACACAACAAAACAAAACAAAACGAACTGAAGTTTGCTCTAACCTCGCTGTTGATGCTTTGTAAAACTACAAAAATTTCATGATATTTGAGCACAACCAGACAGAACAGATTCTGCAGTCTTATACCGTAGTGCGGTTTTTGTGACCTACGCAGTCAGTTCAAACCAAGCGGGTCTTGCTGACTAGGGGATCCTAGTCGACCCCAATTTGGGACGTCCTGGCACCATAAAAAATTCGTGACATTCTTTGTGCGCATGCGCCACTGAGCAGCCTTTGGGCTGGAAGTGCGCGCAATACAAGTACAATATACATACACACATATACATAAAGATCCCTGTAAACTTACAGTGCAATGTATGAGATGAATACAGATTCACATCCCATCAGCCCCTATAAGATATATAAGACCGTTGATCTCGAAAATAACCACAGCTTGATAGAGTAAGAGCGGGTCAAGTATCGATTTTCCTGTTTATTTGATCGATCTTGTCAATCGCGTAGAGAGACGCGGTGGGTCTATTCTGACCCCCATCTCATAGGCGGGTTGGAAACACTGGAGAGGATATTTGCTTCTCCTCTCCTAAGTACTGTAATCTCTACAGTAATGTCCAAAGGATTTTTTTTCTTCTAAAAGTGAATTCCAGTGGTCGTTTTTGGCTTGGATGATGATGGTGGGGGTGGTGGTGATGATGATGATGATGATGATGATGATGACGTCATATTTGATGATGATAATGATGATGATGATGATGATGATGATGATGACGTCATACTTGATGATGATAATGATGATGATGATGATGATGATGATGATGATGATGATGATGATGATGATGATGATGATGTAGTACTAGATGATGATGATGATGATGATGATGATCACGATGATCATGACGATGATGCAGTATTTGTAGTACTAGTGCATTATCATCATTATCATCATCGTCGTCGTTGTCGTCATCACCACCACCACAACCACCACCACTACTACTACAATCACACCACCACCACCACCACCACCATCCTCCTCCTCCTCCTTTTCATCGTCGTCATCATCATCATCATCATCATCATCATCACAGTCGACATTGCTGTCGTTACCATCACAATTATATCATCGTTTTCGTAGCTACTTCTATTTCTTCTACTTCTTCTTCTTCTTCTTCTTCTTCTTCTTCTTCTT
>JAWQFJ010009535.1:0-5000 GCA_034096865.1 Theodoxus fluviatilis | reverse complement strand
ATAATTTTCATCGCCTCTCGCTCCTGCTTCTGCATCTCGTCTTCCTCGCCGTCGACGTGTTACTGCTGCTGCTGCTGCTCCTCCTCCTCCTCCTCCTTCTCGACGTCGTTATTGTTATCGTCGTCGTCGTCGTCGTCGTCCTCCTCCTCCTCCTCCTCCTCCTCCTCCTCCTCCTCCTCCTCCTCCTCATACTCCTCCTCCTCGTGCTTCTCCTCTTACTAGAACTAGTAATAATATTACTCATGCTGCTGCTGTTACCACCACCATCGCTACTGCTGCTGCTACTTATTTTCCTTCTACTGCTGCTGCTGTTGATGATGATGATGATGATGATGATGATGATGATGATGATGATGATGATGATGATGATGATGATGATGATGATGATGATGATGATGATACTGATGATGATGACGATGATACTACTACTACTACTACTACTACTACTACTACTTCTACTACTACTACTACCAGCTTTGCTACAATCACTACCTTTACAACTATCGCTGCTACTACCCATCGTTAACTTAAACGTTCATGCTGTTATCTTTCCCATCATCCCAGAAACAAATATTACAATCCCCATCAGTAGCAATTAACCTTTTCCTTCAACATCTCTGGACGGTGCATACAAGAAAACAGCGCACTAAGCATTTACCTCACCCTGCAATCTCGAATCTGAAATCAATCAGGCAACGTGCAACATCTGGCGAACATGGGGTGCACCTACCACTCACCTCCTCTGTGTATGTCGTCGTTGACTCGTTCCTGCTTCACTTCGTCCGCGTTGAGACCACTCTCCTGCTGAAAAATTTTCAAAGTCGGTCTGTCGTGACACACAGTTTTGCTGCGGTAGAGGTCGTGGCACTGCTTATCCTATCTTCACCATCTGACCAGTACGCGCGCAATGTAAGTCTGCTGCAGCAGACGATTAGAAACATCCCACAGCGAGCGGGATGCCACGAAACGCTGCGGCGCGTGGTGGGAACGTTTCTGTGGTCGATGTCTGACGCGGCGATGGTTAGAACTGGACGACAGGACGGAAGGAATAGAGAAATGAGTAGGACAGTTGTCCAGTGTCATTCATCCGTCATCCTTCCGCCGGAAGGATGACGGATGACTGATGACGCTTCTCTGTAATACGCCGTGACCGATGGCAACGGGTAACTCATGCTTCAGCGCGGATGCGTCGACCTGCATTCGATTTGTAAAATATAAAAGCTTTCACGACCTATTGATGCATTCAACATACAGCTTTGATAAATTAATGCTGTGCATGGCTTACATTTTCTTTGGATGGGTTGCTAGTATCCCGAAATAGAGCGTTTTCTGTGCGAACCGGCAACACGTCCGCCATTGAAATGTGCACAGAGTTGGGTACTTAGCCGTGTAGTGCTGACACAGACCACCACTAAATTTGGGGTTGTTTAGTGGCCAACTTAGGAGGTAACTACGCGTATTTAGCTTTCATGCACACCTTACTTCGCAATTTAGTAGCAAACTTCCCATTTAGTTGCCTACTACCGTGTAGTAGATTCATATGCACCCCACCACAGGGTCGGTCGGTCCCCTTCTCGACGGCCACTCTGTGTGTGTGCGTGTGTGTGTGTGTGTGTGTGTGTGTGTGTGTGTGTGAGAGAGAGAGAGAGAGAGAGAGAGAGAGAGAGAGAGAGAGAGAGACAGAGAGAGAGAGAGACAGAGGCAGAGACAGAGAGAGAGAGAGACAGAGAGAGAGACAGAGAGAGAGACAGAGAGAGAGAGAGAGCAACATGCAAACGAATTTTCAAACAAATGGACACTTGGTCTGAAACCATATCAGCAAATTACATCCCAATTATGGCAATGCCAGAACAGAAACTTAAGTAAGCAGGAACGTAACAGAAAACCAAAACTCTTCCTTTGGCAAACTCCGTCCACGATAACTGTTGTACAATCTCACACTTGTTACTTTATTCCTGCATGTATGAAAGGCGGGAACTTCTAGAGGGGAAATATCCTCACCAACATCAGCGGCGTTTTCCTCCTTCCGCCCTGCAAGACTGTGTATTTACTCTGACACAATATTTGTCAAAGTTCTAGGGCTCTAAATATCAAAGAATGGGAAGGTCAGGTATAGGGGACAGCCAGAATTATGTCACAATTTTTTTTATAAAACGAAGTCAGCCTAGCATGCTTAATCATAACAACAAAACAAAGCAATTTAATCTGAAGGAACACACATCTTGACCAATTTCAAACACATGATGATGCCACCTTCACGCAAAAATCCCATGCATACAGAAAGTTACAGACTTCAAAACGCGGTGGAATCTAAGCAAAAGGGTTGATTTTCTGTCTGTGATCTTTAATGCTTACACATTTATTAGGATGTAATTTTGCAATTAGATTCGGACTAGAAAAACGATCTAGCACAGAAAATGTCATCATTCATCAGTGTGAGCACGAGCTGGGACATAACGGTAACAATAACAAATACCTCTTATGACTCATTAGAGAGTTTCTTGTACTTTTACCAGGCTGTTAGAATTTCGGTTTTCTGCGGAAGTCATTATCTGGTGGGAAACAGAGGCGAAGCAGTCTATGCAGTAGATACGGTCGATGCACACACGACAGACAAAGCTTGGTGATGTGCAAATTGGCTCTGAGCAGCAGTCGCACCACGCACCGGACCACCTCTCCCCTGACATGCACTGCAATTCCTTGGTGATGTCCGATGGGTTTGCACTCTCACTGTACATAGAACCATCAAATGCACACTGAGAGCCTAATTCTGCACGTGTCACTGACTGTTTGTCACATCCTGCCTGTCTGTCAGATCCTGCTGGGCTTGGGCTCTTGCTGGCTTCAAACTGTGATACTCGACTTCGATGAGCAAGGGGCGATGTCTCATCATCATCTCTGTGCATCATCTGACTCAAATCCAGCACAGTAGGGGACTCGCAGCACGACTCACTTGCGGCTTGACCTTGCACTCATCCAGAGGCTTGTTCAGGAGGCGCAGCGCTGCTGATTCACTCCTGAACAGCAATTTTGGGGCGTGATTCACTCAGCGCTGAGCAGCGCTGTGAATCACCAATGCGAGATGATTCAGACGATTTTGCATCATTTTAAAAATGACGTCTTCGATCCCCACTGGCCGTCGATGCGTAAAATAACCCTCAGAAACATCATTTTGGGACTGGAACGGGTTTTATTTGCCCCAAGCGCCCTGTATGCGTGAGTAATGGCAAGTAAGGATGACACCGTAGTGGACTTTATTCATGCAGAATACATTTAAACGTGCATAAACGATGTCTGTGGCAAAGAAAACACTTTCTTCGCGTCTATCAACGCAACATGGGGCGCAGAAGATTTACCTGCCCTTTTAACAAGTGAGTCGTTGCACTACATCTTAGGTGTTCAGGAGAGGCAAAGAGGGCTCAATTGCCAACATGAAGCGCTCATGCAGCGCGTTGTACTCCTGAACAAGCCTCACATGACGCTGAATCCGCACGTACTTCGAGGTTCACGGATCCTTGCTTGGGTTAGGGGCCGCTATTGCGGAGGGCCGCTATTACGGGGACCGCTATTGCGGGATTTTTTTTGGTCAAAAGTTCTTAAGGCCATTTTGATTCTTTTGTCCTTAAACGCCTAAAAAAATCCATAAAAGTTTTGTTACTTTTTGGGGGTTTTTTCCGGTTTTTTCAAAAATAGTTCTAAGTTTTTAAAAGAAAAAGTAACAAAAGTTTTATGGCTTTTTTGGCGTTTTAGGACAAAAGAATCAAAATGGCCTTGAGAACTTTTGACCAAAAAATCCCGCAATAGCGGCCCTCCGCAATAGAGAGCCGACCCCCCTTGCTTGGACGGTGTCGAATCACATGGCGGAGGTGGAAGATGACTCTTGTTTGTGGAATCATTGCTCAAGCTTTCACTGATGCCGCTTGCTCCAGGAATGAGCTGACGCTTTGCCTTGCAGTTCTTTGAACGCAAGTTGTCTCTTGCGCGCTTTGATGGCGATTTATGAGATTTGGAGGGCATTTGTCGAGGTGAAGGATTCACTGGAGTGGGTGGACTCGTCCATTTCGAGGTGATGACGATATCACCAGAATGACACGAGTCAACACACCACTTTTTCAAACAGTGAGTGTTCAAAAGGTCTCTCACCACATTCTGTAGCACACTAGGGAGGTTGTCGCCAAACATCGTTGTCTAATGTGCGGTAGAATCAAGGCACACGGATTTCTTATAAGACGATGGTGCAGACACGTCCGCCTTCACATATGACTGAGAGGAGAGTGAGAGAGAGAGAGAGAGAGAGAGAGAGAGAGAGAGACAGAGAGAGACAGAGATAGAGAGATACAGAGACAGAGAGACAGAGGACAGAGAGACAGAGAGAGACACAGAGAGAGACAGAGAGAGACAGAGAGAGAGAGACAGAGAGAGAGACAGACAGAGGCAGAGAGAGAGACAGAGAGAGAGACAGAGAGAGAGAGACAGAGAGAGAGAGAAACAAGAGAGAGACAGAGAGACAGAGAGAGAGAGAGGCAGAGAGAGAGAGAGAGACAGAGAGAGACAGAGAAACAAGAGAGAGAGAGAGACAGAGAGAGAGACAGAGAGAGATACAGAGAAACAAGAGAGAGAGAGACAGAGAGAGAGAGACAGAGAGAAACAAGAGAGAGACAGAGAAACAAGAGAGAGACAGAGAGAGAGAGACAGAGAAACAAGAGAGAGACAGAGAAACAAGAGAGAGAGAGAGAGAGAGAGAGAGAGAGAGAGAGAGAGAGAGAGAGAGAGAGAGTTCGAAAACTTCAGTCGGAGATCGAATCTGCAAGCTCTCGATATTACGTCCATGTGCTCCTGCAGTGTCGATAACTTTCTTTATTAGCGGGAACATAGCAAAGCAATGCATACACCGCTAGATCCATCCCCCCACCAACAAACTCCTTTTACATTGAATGCCACCTTAACCATCACCTTCAGCCCCTGTAAAAATGGCCTTCATCAGGGACACGTAGCCCAAG
>JAWQFJ010009533.1:0-11756 GCA_034096865.1 Theodoxus fluviatilis | reverse complement strand
GGATTAGAATGTGACGTTAGGTTCACCCCTATAGGGAACTCGGCAGAATTATACCAGAGGCACATTTTGGTCAAGTTAATGGAAGGCGAATACAGGAACTCTAAAGATATGAGGGCAATGAACAGCATCCGAAGGGTTGCTGCGAATAGGGTCGGAAAGGGGAAGGGAGGGGGGGGGGGGGGGTAGGGAGTGGAGAGAGGGCCTTTTTTTTTTTGGGGGGGGGGGGGGGGGGGCTTCTGTTCCCTTGATGGAATGATGAAGCAACAAAATGATGATTTAAACTATTTGTTGAATGCCAAGTTAATGTGAGAGGAACTGTGCAAACTATTTCATGGAGAGTCACGCATGCAAACAGCGCTGACGTATGTGAACACGAAACTGAGACAATTTAACAATAACACGTCGAGCATGACATGAACAGTGAGCACAAATGAAGACGGCTTTTTAGCAGACAATCTATGTCGTCCTTCTATAAAAGCACTGAAGCTTCAATACCAAAAGTTTCTCACTGCTATCCGATTAACATTAAAGTATGTGTCATCAATGTATGAAATAACATCCTAAGTACATACAATATAACACAATGCTAAACTTCAGTGTCTGTGTAGCAATGCATGAAACATCAGTGTCTGGCACACAGACCACTCTCCCATAGTGAACAGCAATGTCTGTCAGCTATGCATGGAATTTCACTGTGTTGATTACAACAAACTTTACCTTGCGGCACAAACATCAGTCAGTAATACACATCAATGTGCAGCACATACACCAGTCAGTAATACACATCAATGTGCAGCACATACACCAGTCAGTAATACACATCAATGTGCAGCACATACACCAGTCAGTAATACACATCAATGTGCAGCACATACACCAGTCAGTAATACACATCAATGTGCAGCACATACACCAGTCAGTAATACACATCAATGTGCAGCACATACACCAGTCAGTAATACACATCAATGTGCAGCACATACACCAGTCAGTAATACACATCAATGTGCAGCACATACACCAGTCAGTAATACACATCAATGTGCAGCACATACACCAGTCAGTAATACACATCAATGTGCAGCACATACACCAGTCAGTAATACACATCAATGTGCAGCACATACACCAGTCAGTAATACACATCAATGTGCAGCACATACACCAGTCAGTAATACACATCAATGTGCAGCACATACACCAGTCAGTAATACACATCAATGTGCAGCACATACACCAGTCAGTAATACACATCAATGTGCAGCACATACACCAGTCAGTAATACACATCAATGTGCAGCACATACACCAGTCAGTAATACACATCAATGTGCAGCACATACACCAGTCAGTAATACACATCAATGTGCAGCACATACACCAGTCAGTAATACACATCAATGTGCAGCACATACACCAGTCAGTAATACACATCAATGTGCAGCACATACACCAGTCAGTAATACACATCAATGTGCAGCACATACACCAGTCAGTAATACACATCAATGTGCAGCACATACACCAGTCAGTAATACACATCAATGTGCAGCACATACACCAGTCAGTAATACACATCAATGTGCAGCACATACACCAGTCAGTAATACACATCAATGTGCAGCACATACACCAGTCAGTAATACACATCAATGTGCAGCACATACACCAGTCAGTAATACACATCAATGTGCAGCACATACACCAGTCAGTAATACACATCAATGTGCAGCACATACACCAGTCAGTAATACACATCAATGCGCAATACATACATGTACAACTATTAAGCTCTTGAATCCACTGTATACATGTATGCACGCAATTAAAAAGCTGTCAGTGTGTAGCATGCACAGCATAATTCAGCATTTGACATCAACTTGTCTGTCATACACAACACACTTCGGTTCTTTACAATAGTATATAGTCAGCAACTGTTGAGCTTTATGTGTGTATCAAACAACATAAGTCATCATCAATATATTAATAGCAATGTTTAAGCCTCAAGTGTAAATCAACCAACACAAGTCATCAGCAATATTGTAATAGCACTGTATGAACCTCAAGTTTGTGTCAAACAACATAAGTCATTATCAAAATTTACACAGCAATGTATAAGCTTCCATTACACAGCATAATCTGCCCGTTTGTGGCAAACTACAGAAGTCAATGCTTCTTGTCCCACTCTATGTGGCAAGCATGAGCTCCCACTTTGTAGTAAACAGCAGACGTCAGTGCCCATCGCCAATGTCTACATAGCAATGTATAAGCCACCAGTCAGGCCTCAACATCCATGGCTACTTGATTGGTGCATACAGCACCAGCGTTCGGCACATACCAAACAAGTCAATGCTTGACATCAGTGACTACATCAGCAATACATCCAATATCAGTCCGTTACACTTCAAATCCATGGATAAGTCAGCAATTCGTGAGGTTTTGGTGTAAACACGCAAAATCATTCAGGTTTTTTAAATCCATGTGAATGTCTGCAACGCATGAGGTTTCAGTGTCAACATACAACACAATTCAGTATTCAAAAGCCATGGATATGTCAGCATTACGTGATGTTTCAGTTTGAATACACAGCATAATTCAGTTTTTAAATTCCATGGATATTTCAGTGTCTACACATAACACAATTTAGTATTTAAAATCCACATGAATGTCTGCAATACATTGGGTTTCAGTGTCAACACAATGCAATTCAGTATCCATCCATTGATATTTCAGTAAAGCACAATTCAATATTTAAAATCCATTTAAATGTCAGTGACGCATGAGGTTTCACTGGCAACATCAATATTCAGTATTTAAATCCAGGGATGGGTCAGCAATTTGTGAGGTTTCAATGTCAACACACCACACAATGCAGTATTTTATTTCCATGAATATGTCAGCAATGCATGAGTTTTGAGTGTCACATCACAATTTAGTACTTAAAATCCATTGATGTCACAGCAACACATGAGGTTTCAAATTTTACACACGGCACAATTCAGTATTTAAAATCCATGGATGTGTCTGCAATGCATGAGATTTCAGTGTCAACACACAGCACAATTCAGTATTTAAAATCCATGGATGTGTCTGCAATGCATGAGATTTCAGTGTCAATACACAGCACAATTCAGTATTTAAAATCCATGGATGTGTCTGCAATGCATGAGATTTCAGTGTCAATACACATTACAATTCAGTATTTAAAATCCATGAATATGTCAGCAATGCATGAGATTTGAGTGTCACAACACAATTTAGTACTTAAAATCCATTGATGTCACAGCAACACATGAGGTTTCAAATTTTACACACGGCACAATTCAGTATCCATGGATGTGTCTGCAATGCATGAGATTTCAGTGACCATACACAGCACAATTCAGTATTTAAAATCCATGGATGTGTCTGCAATGCATGAGATTTCAGTGTCAATACAAAGTACAAGTCAGTATTTAAAATCCATGGATGTGTCTGCAATGAATGAGATTTCAGTGTCAATACACAGCACAAGTCAGTATTTAAAATCCATGAATATGTCTGCATTGCATGAGATTTCAGTGTCAACACACATTACAATTCAGTATTTAAAATCCATGGATATGTCTGCAATGCATGAGATTTCAGTGTAAACACACATTACAATTCAGTATTTAAAATCCATGGATATGTCTGCAATGCATGAGATTTCAGTGTCAACATACAACACAATTCAGTATTTTAAAATCCATGGATATTTCAATGTCAACACACAGTATAATTCAGTATTTAAATTCCAGGGATGCTTCAGCAATACATGAGGTTTTTGATTTAACACAGCACAATTCAGTATTTTAAATCCACGTGAATGTCAGCAATGCATGAGGTTTCACTGTGAATGCACAACACAATTCAGTATTGAAGATCCATGAATATTTCAGTGTCAACACACAACACAATTCAGTATTTAAAATCCACACGAATGTCTGCAATGCATTGGGTTTCACTGTCAACACACAACACAATTCAGTATTTTAAAATCCATGGATATTTCAGTGTGAACACACAGCACGATTCAGTACTTAAAATCCATGGATATTTCCTTGTCAACATACAGCACGATTCAGTATTTAAAATCCATTGATGTGTCAGCAATTCATGAGGTTTCAAATTCAACACACAGCACAATTCAGTATCCACGGATGTCAGCAACGCATTGGGTTTCAGTGTCAACACACAATACAATTCAATAGTTAAAATCCATTTGAATGTCAGTGACGCATGAGGTTTCACTGTCAACAGCAAAATTCAGTAATTAAAATCCAGGATGGGACAGCAATCCGTGAGGTTTCAATGTCAACACAACACAATTCAGTTTTTAAAATCCATTGATATGTCTGCAATGCATGCGATTTGAGTGTCAATACACAACACAATTCAGTATTTTAAATCCATGTGAATGACAGCAATGCATGAGATTTCACTGTGAATGCACAACACAATTCAGTACTTAAAAGTCATGGGTATGTCAGCAATGCATCAAATATCAGTGTGATAATCCAACATTGTCCTATTTTCGACATCATACAGTGTCCAAGTCATCGAAGCTGGATTTATCGCTGAGCAGCACAGAAAACAGCTGCAAATCCCAGTACAAGGGAAATTACTCCACCGTGCAAAGACGATTCCATATGAAGACAAAATTTGCCAGGCGAATGCATACAAGACAAAACCAAAAATACATTTGATCAAGCTCTAAGGCACGAGTTCGCTGTCCATCTAATTATAAGTTTTTAAAGTCTATGAGAAACACTGATCTTCTATGAGGCGTTCCAATCCGCGTGCGCACACATGCGTTATATAGGCACGTGCATGCATTTGTGTGTCGGTGCGTGTGTGTGTGTGTATGTGAGAGTGAGAGAGAGAGTGAGAGAACGAACGAACGAACGAACGAACTTTATTTTACAAGGGTAGTGAATTAGGCAGTAGTGCCTTTCTTACATTCAGCCAAGAGAGAGAGAGAGAGAGAGAGAGAGAGAGAGAGAGAGAGAGAGAGAGAGAGAGAGAGTGAGAGAGGGAGTGAGAGAGAGAGAGAGAGAGAGGCAGGCAGGAAGGCGGACAGACCGACAGACAGACTGCATGGGACACATGCAGACAGAGAGACAGAGACAGAGAGACACAGAGACAGATAGAGACAGAGACAGAGACAGAGACAGACAGAGACAGACAGATAGAGAGACGGACAGAGACAGAAAGAGACAGAAAGAGACAGACAGAAACAGACAGAGACAGAGACAGAGACAGACAGAGGGAGACAGAGATACAGAGAGAGACACATTGAGAGACAGAGATCGAGAGAGAGAGAGATGAGATCCCAACAGCCTTGAAGCCAGACATTCCAGCTGTCGGTCAAACGTCTCCATGTGTGTACCCTTGACTAAGGAACCTGGGTTTGTCCTGCTAAACGGAGTTCTGTCCTGATAACGGAGTAGGAGAGGTGCAACAGCTCACGCCTACGATGCAACAAGATTACCACAGCGCTCGGATCACTCTTCTTCACAAATAACATACATGTAGGCCAAAGTCTCTTGGTGTACACTCCCTCCCCTACTCCCCCAGAGAGAGAGAGAGAGAGAGAGAGAGAGAGAGGGGGGGGGGGGGGGGGGAAAGGGGAAGGAAGGGAAGAGAGAATGAGATTAAGAGGGGGGGGGGGGTGGGAGAGAGAGAGAGGGAGGGAGGGAGGGAGGGAGGGAGGGAGGGAGGGAGGGATCGAGAGAGGGGGGTGGAGAGAGAGGCAGAGAGAGAGAGAAAGAGAAAGAGAGAGACAGAGAGACAGGCAGGCAGGCAGGCAGGCAGACAGACAAACACATATATACAAAAACCTCATGTAATTGGATTGAACACGGTTTGAATGAGTTATCTCCCCTTTGACTACATCCGTGGCGTGCTGTTCTACTGACTATGGCAAATGGGTAATATAGATTTTAAACGGATAATTAACTTACTGTCTACAGTTTGTTGACGAGCAGGAGGTGGAGGAAGGGGAAAAGGACGAGGAGCGCGCTGTGGCATGAGTTGTGCAGTCAGTGGTGATGGGCGATGATGCGTACGGTTGATGCCAGAGGATCGAGTTGCCGGAATTGCAGGACAGGTTTCGTCAGGGCTCCTGAAAGCAATTTCATATTTCAGTCATAGACGCCACCGACTGGTGAAGCACGGTGGTTAGCGCGCGCACACGCACACACACACACACACACACACACACACACACACACACACACCACACACACACATACACACACCACACACAGAGAGAGAGAGAGAGAGAGAGAGAGAGAGAGAGCTAGTCTGGGATATATATATATCTGAATTAAGAGCAGATAGACTTAATGATGACATGCATAGGCGTGAGCAAACAAGAAAATGTATATAGGGGAAAAGCCAATTAATTACTTGTCAAAATGATACGGAAAGGGAGCGAGACGTATACGTACCAATATGCAGGACAGCACAATCCAATGTGATTTCCCGCCTAAGACTGGAAGTCCGTTGCTGCAGCGCGAGAGGCCTGGCCCTGGCACGCCCCATCCTAGTAACCCGATATGCTGGAATCTGCTCGCCATCGGGAAAGTCGGCCACAGAAAGTCGGCGGTAGTCATGGTGACGGCAGCAGATCAGATATCACCATGAAAACTTAAGGCTACATTGCAGACTTCAGCAGCTTGCCAGGGAACCCCAAGGACTCCCAAGGCTGGACCAGGGCAGGCCCAGGAGTTGCGTGCTGTCTGGGTAATGCACTCCTAAAGAACACGATTGTCAGTTTCAAGACGGTTGAAGTTATAAATCTTAATATGTAAACTTTTATCTAAAAGAATGGGGAAAGAATCTTAGCTTTCGTTGAGTACATGAGAGAAAGCGGATCATCACCCAACGCTGTAGACGACTGCACTGCTCGCGTGCACAGCGCGGTTAGAGGCAGGCGAGAGCCAATGGCTAGATGGACCTGTTCGTCAATCAAAGTAACTCACATTCAGTGATCTGAGGGTTTTCTCCCCTTCAGTGCGAGATGTGGTTCTCAAGTCCTCCCCTCCAAACACAACAGCAGCTAAGAAACTGGACGCTGTCGTTCCTTTCTATTGCACTGTAGGGAAATGCATCCTTCGCTGTCTTCAGTTTGTGAATCCCCCTTGAAATGACCCCCTGACAAAACTGAAGAGTTGCGTCCCATGTAATGCATTGCTGCACGACTAGTAGGCGCAGTATATTTGACAGCTGGTCGATGTGATGGTGTTTGACCTTTGCGTTTTCACTTGAAGGAATGAAGACTTCAAGCAGAACTCCGAAACAAGAATCGCACAGCAGCGAGAAATTGATGGAGCCCAGAACGAAGCTGTTTGAGAGCTTGTCACAGTGCCACCGTCAACACGGGGGAGTGGGACGTGGCTCCAGTGTCAGCGAGTGAGAGAATGAGTACGACTGCATGCTTCCCTGGAACTTTCTGAACTGAGGGGAAGTGGGCAAATTGGTTTGCAGGTCTGGTGATATTTTAAAATGGCAAGACGCTCTTGTGCTTGGCGCTTCTAATAAGTAAAATGAAGAAAAGAAGGGCCTTCATCTGTACGCTTACAGTGCGTGCACACAGACAACGCCACAGTTGATATCTACAACCTGTAAATTCAAACGCCATACCTGGCTCGATCAAAGAGCAAGTGTTTTCCTCTGGTGCTGGTGAAAGTCCTGGATCTGAGCAGTGGTAGTGTAAAAGGCACGTTTTTCAGCTCGAACAGTTTCTGCACCGAGAAAAGTCGGTAAACAATGCAAACTCCATATAAATTTCACCTGTTCATATCTAAGATGACAGAACTTTAGCTTAAGGCAAAATTATTACCCTACAAAAGGTGCTCCTGCAAAAGTTACGACAGCAAAAACATTCCTCCCAACAAAAATTGAAATAACGAGGGCCTTAAATCATTCAGGTTCAGAAAGCTATGCTCATGACATCTATGTTTTTCCTGAGTGTGAGCTCATGATCAGAGGAAAGATGCCAACAGCACAAATAAACATAATGACATTTGCAGTCTAGACAAAGAAAGCCTGCAAGGAACCTACATAGAACTAACGATCAGTGCTAGAAGTAACAAAAGTGCTTCTGGCCCACTGTACGGAATTAACATGTCGACAATGTCCATGTGTTTTCCAATGAAAGCATGCGTCAGAGTAGAGAAACCAAATCGATCGGTTGCATTGACGTCACTGTGTGGGATGAGGAGTTTCACTACCTCACTGTGACCGTTCTGAGCAGCTATCATAAGAGCAGTGAAGCCATCTTTTGTAGCTGCCTTGACGTCACTGTGTGGGATGAGGAGTTTCACTACCTCACTGTGACCGTTCTCAGCAGCTATCATAAGAGCAGTAAAACCATCTTTTGTAGCTGCCTTGACGTCACTGTGTGGGATGAGGAGTTTCACTACCTCACTGTGACCGTTCTGAGCAGCAATCATTAGAGCAGTGAAGCCATCTTTTGTAGCTGCCTTGACATCACTGTGTGGGATGAGGAGTTTCACTACCTCACTGTGACCGTTCTGAGCAGCTATTATAAGAGCAGTGAAGCCATCTTTTGTAGCTGCCTTGACGTCACTGCGTGGGATGAGGAGCTTCACTACCTCACTGTGACCGTTCTGAGCAGCTATCGTAAGAGCAGTAAAACCCTCTTTTGTAGCTGCCTTGACGTCACTGTGTAGGATGAGGAGTTTCACTACCTCACTGTGACCGTTCTGAGCAGCAATCATAAGAGCAGTGAAGCCATCTTTTGTAGCTGCCTTGACGTCACTGCGTGGGATGAGGAGCTTCACTACCTCACTGTGACCGTTCTGAGCAGCTATCGTAAGAGCAGTAAAACCCTCTTTTGTAGCTGCCTTGACGTCACTGTGTAGGATGAGGAGTTTCACTATCTCACTGTGACCGTTCTGAGCAGCAATCATTAGAGCAGTGAAGCCATCTTTTGTAGCTGCCTTGACGTCACTGTGTGGGATGAGGAGTCTCGCTATCTCACTGTGACCGTTCTGAGCAGCAATCATTAGAGCAGTGTCGCCATCTTTTGTAGCTGCCTTGACGTCACTGTGTGGGATGAGGAGTTTCACTACCTCACTGTGACCGTTCTGAGCAGCTATCACAAGAGCAGTGAAGCCATCTTCTGAAGCTGCCTTGACGTCACTGTGTGGGATGAGGAGTTTCACTACCTCATTGTGACCCTTAAGAGTAGCTATCATTAGAGAAGTGACGCCATCTGCTGTAGCTGCCTTGATGTCACTGTGTGCGATGAGGAGTTTCACTACCTCACTGTGACTGTTCTCAGCAGCTATCATAAGAACAGTGAAGCCATCTTCTGTAGCTGCCTTGACATCACTGTGTGGGATGAGGAGTTTCACTACCTCACTCTGACCGTTCTGAGCAGCTATTATAAGAGCAGTGGCGCCATTTTTTGTAGCTGCCTTGACGTCACTGTGCGGGATGAGGAGTTTCACTACCTCACTCTGACCGTTCTGAGCAGCAATCATTAGAGAAGTGACGCCATTTTTTGTAGCTGCCTTGCTGTCACTGTGTGGGATGAGGAGTTTCACTATCTCACTGAGATCGTTCTGAGCAACAATCATTAGAGCAGTTTCGCCATCTTTGTCAGATGCCTTGACGTCACTGTGAGGGATGAGGAGTTTCACTACCTCACTGTGACCGCTGAGAGCAGCTAGCATAAGAGCAGTGTAGCCATCTTTTGTAGCTGCCTTGACATCACTGTGTGGGATGAGAAGTTTCACTTCCTCTATATCACTGTGACCGTTCTGAGCAGCTATTATAAGAGCAGTGAAGCCATCTTTTGTAGCTGCCTTGACGTCACTGTGCGGGATGAGAAGTTTCACTTCCTCACTGTGACCGTTCCTAGCAGCGATTATAAGAGCAGTGTAGCCATCTGTTGTAGCTGCCTTGACATCACTGTGTGGGATGAGGATTCTCACTATATCACTCTGACCGTTCTGAGCTATCATAAGAGTAGTGGCGCCATCTTCTCTAGCTGCGTTGACATCACTGTGTGGGATGAGGAGGTTCACTACCTCACTGTGACCGTTCTGAGCAGCAATCATTAGAGCAGTGGCGCCATCTTTTGTAGCTGCCTTGACGTCACTGTGTGGGATGAGGAGTTTCACTACCTCACTGTGACCGTTTTGAGCAACAAACAATAGAGCAGTGGCGCCATTTTTTGTAGCTGTCTTGACGTCACTGTGTGGGATGAGGAGTTTCACTACCTCACTCTGACCGTTCTGAGCAGCTATCATAAGAGCAGTGCCGCCATCTTTTGTAGCTGCCTTGACATCACTGTGTGGGATGAGGAGTTCCACTACCTCCTTGTGACCGTTCTGAGCACCTTTCATAAGAGCAGTGAAGCAATCTTTTGTAGCTGCCTTGACCTCACTGTGTGGGATGAGGAGCTTCACTACCTCACTGTGACCACTGTGAGCAGCAATCATTAGAGCAGTGTAGCCATCTTTTGTAGATGCATTGACGTCAGTGTGCGGGATGAGGAGATTCAGTACCTCACTGTGACCGTTCTGAGCAGCTATTATAAGAGCAGTGTAGCCATCTTTTGTAGCTGCCTTGACGTCACTGTGTGGGATGAGGAGTTTCACTACCTCACTGTGACCGTTCCCAGCAGCTATTATAAGAGCAGTGTAGCCATCTTTTGTAGCTGCCTTGACGTCACTGTGTGGGATGAGGAGTTTCACTACCTCACTGTGACCGTTCTCAGCAGCTATCATAAGAGCAGTGACGCCATCTTGTGCAGCTGCCTTGACGTCACTGTGTGGGATGAGGAGTTTCACTACCTCACTGTGACCGTTCCCAGCAGCTATTATAAGAGCAGTGAAGCAATCTTTTGTAGCTGCCTTAACGTCAGTGTGTGGGATGAGGAGTTTCACTACCTCACTGTGACCGTTCTGAGCAGCTATCATAAGAGCAGTGGGGCCATCTTTTGTAGCTGCTTTGACATCACTGTGTGGGGTGAGGAGTTTCACTACCTCACTGTGATCATTCTCAGCAGCAATCATTAGAGCAGTGTAGCCATCTTTTGTAGCTGCCTTGACGTCACTGTGTGGGATGAGGAGTTTCACTACCTCACTGTGACCGTTCTCAGCAGCTATCATTAGAGCAGTGTCACCATCTTTTGTAGCTGCCTTGACGTCACTGTGCGGGATGAGGAGTTTCACTACCTCACTGTGACCGTTCTCAGCAGCTATCATTAGAGCAATGTCACCATCTTTTGTAGCTGCCTTAACGTCACGTTGTGGAATGAGGAGTTTCACTACCTCACTGTGACCGTTCTCAGCAGCTATCATTAGAGCAGTGTCACCATCTTTTGTAGCTGCCTTGACGTCACTGTGTGGGATGAGGAGTTTCACTACCTCACTGTGATCATTCTCAGCAGCAATCATTAGAGCAGTGTAGCCATCTTTTGTAGCTGCCTTAACGTCACTGTGCGGGATGAGGAGTTTCACTACCTCACTGTGACCGTTCTCAGCCGCTATCATTAGAGCAGTGTCACCATGTTTTGTAGCTGCCTTGACGTCACTGTGCGGGATGAGGAGTTTCACTACCTCACAGTGACCGTTCTCAGCAGCTATCATTAGAGCAATGTCACCATCTTTTGTAGCTGCCTTGACGTCACTGTGTGGAATGAGGAGTTTCACTACCTCACTGTGACCGTTCTCAGCAGCTATCATTAGAGCAGT
>JAWQFJ010009530.1:0-12610 GCA_034096865.1 Theodoxus fluviatilis | reverse complement strand
CACTAACCAAACAGGAGTTTGGCAAATCGTCTGTTTTCACCAAGTACGTATGGGCAAAACTTGTGAATTACCATATCGCAGAAACCGGATGTCACATGACAGCAGAAGGTGTGACGTAGAATGCAAGAAAGTCCTCATTTAGATACCAATTATTCCAAAGCGAAGTTGGTGGAGGACGCTCTATGATACCCTAATGTAAAGGTGGTTCTTAAGCGGGCGAACATTCCGCTCACGAGTTATCCGGAGAGTACGAAAAGGTCGCCTGCCGGGAGTTATCTGTGCGAACAATCTAATTATTTACATGAGAAGCCTCGTAGTATCGTTTGACAAACAAGGAAACAGACTCGACCCTGCAAACTATAGAGGCATCCTCCTACTAAGTACAATGAGCAAGGTCTTTACCTCTGTGCTAACTAAGCGACTGCACACATGGGCTGAAAAGATAGAAAAAATCTGTATGGAACAGGCTGGTTTCCGGACAGGGTATTCGACTATGGCCGAAGAAGAGTTCACCAGGGGTCATATGGTAATTAGCAGCACGGCCATGATCGTCGGTTACATAACTTCCGGTGCTATATGTTGGGGTTCGTTTCGAGTCTGTGTTGAGGAGTGATGGTCGCTAGATCGTGGTAAAAGGATGGCATTAAAGCATGCAAAAAGTTTAATTAGATTTAAAAAAAACTATTTTAAATAGTCATCATATACTATTGTAACGTATAATTTCTGCATCAAACCCGCAGAAGATAAGTAAACAAACCACACATGGTGCGTACCTAGCTGACGAACACGATCGAACCGTAGCCACTACTGTTACGAATCGAATGTGGCGAATGGTGGTGTGCACGTGGTTAGGTTTTGACTGTGATTATTTTTAGCATGAGTGGGTGACGTAGTGACTGAGGAGTGTTCACGGGTGAGCGAATGATCTGATTGATTGTATATTTGCCGAGTGAAAGCTGTGTACGACACTCGAGCGAATGAACCCCAAGGCGACGGGGGTCTTTGGTGGTACGAGTCCCTGAGACACGGGCTGAGGCTCGGAGCTTTGCTGGCGGGGGGCCCGGAGCGAAGACTGTTGGGCGGGGGCCCTGTGAGCGCTGGCAGCGAGATAGTCGGCGGGGGCCGCTGGAGTGTCTGAGGCTGTGTGTTGGCGGGGGCCGCACGTCAGCGCCCGTGAGCCCTGGTGTGGGACGGGGCAGTGAGGTTGTGTTGTTTGTGTGAATACACGCCTTTATAACTCTGTGCTGGTGTTTGGGTTTTCCTTGTTTATTTTCATTTGTGCGGGCTAGGCTAACCCGAGGCCCAGTTAGCCAGTCCGTCTGAATCCTGGCAGGCTCGCCAGTTGTTACGGACTGGCTAACTGGGCCTCGGGTTAGCCTAGCCCGCACAAATGAAAATAAACAAGGAAAACACAAACACCAGCACAGAGTTATAAAGGCGTGTATTCACACAAACAACACAACCCCACTGCCCCGTCCCACACCAGGGCTCACGGGCGCTGACGTGCGGCCCCCGCCGACACACAGCCTCAGACACTCCAGCGGCCCCCGCCGACTATCTCGCTGCCAGCGCTCACAGGGCCCCCGCCCAACAGTCTTCGCTCCGGGCCCCCCGCCAGCAAAGCTCCGAGCCTCAGCCCGTGTCTCAGGGACTCGTACCACCAAAGACCCCCGTCGCCTTGGGGTTCATTCGCTCGAGTGTCGTACACAGCTTTCACTCGGCAAATATACAATCAATCAGATCATTCGCTCACCCGTGAACACTCCTCAGTCACTACGTCACCCACTCATGCTAAAAATAATCACAGTCAAAACCTAACCACGTGCACACCACCATTCGCCACATTCGATTCGTAACAACTACGCCAGCAGACAATCGAGCTAGTGTGATATAATGTTTCATATAAAGCTCGAATGAGTGGCAGCAGATAACTGTTTAGTTCTGGCTTCAATTGACAATTTTGTTTCTCTGGTCTGGCGAGGACAGAAAATTCACGATCATCGAGTCGATGAGTGCACGATCAACTTGCCCGCATTCGGCGTAATGTAACAAGTAAGATGATGACAAGAAAATGGCATTAAAGCACAAAACAAAGTTTCATGACAACCAAAATCACTGATTACATTAATAACTGGCCATTTTTACACTTACCGCTATGTGCTCAAACCTTAAAAAGCAAACAAAACACACTGCGGGGAGTGTCCCGGACATGCATCAAAACTTAGTGCAAGAGTGATCATTTCACTTTGCTCTCATTTGTTTCATCTGCTCCGACATGGTAAGCTTGCTATGCCAAGAAACCAAAATCTAAATCAGAGTTAGTTGATACATTTGTCTTTCTAAGGTCATGTCCGTGAGGAAGAAAACTCGTTACGTTGACTCTCTCAAGCCCGATGCACGTCGACGTTACCTCAACAAAATTGAGGTGATCGGTCTAGTGGTTTTTGTGCTCAGTGGCCTTACACAGCCTACAAAGTCTGATAGGCCATAAAACTCCATCCATCCATCCATCCATCCATCCATCCATCCATCCATCCATCCATAGCAGCTGACGAAGGACCAACTTGAACCGGAACTGAGGAACATTCCGCCAACGAATGCCATGGACATATTTAATTGTTGTACTCGGAACATCGGTGTACACGTTGAAAGAGTTCAAGAATTATAGGTCTTTGGAAGCCTGTCGATTCTTCATAGCAGGATTTGTGGGGGATGTCTGCTGATTTTCGCTGGGTGTTTGTCTCGAAGGTCAGATCTATTCTGAAAATCTTTTTTCCCCATCCTCTACGTCTAGCTTCGGTCACCCTGTGCACAATCGGGCCTTGATTGGTTTTCTCTGATGGTATACAGTAGTTGGAGCGTTTGACTCCTCTTTATTTGTCTTTTTCTTGGTTGTTAAAACAATTTTTAACGCAGCAAGAAGTCGGCATGGTTAAACGTCTCCCGTAGCACAGCTTAGCAGACAGCGCTCGCTTCCTACCAACATGGCTGAAAGCTTGTGGCTTCTACAAATAACTCCGGAAGTGACGACAACGCGTCTCCGGCCACAGACCATATTTTCACACTTCACTGCATGATAACCAGACTTGTGAATGGACGTTATTCACGCAGCGGCCATTTTCAAATCGAAAACGAGACGGACTTCGCAAAAATATTGGCGTCTGCTATGGCCAGCACTAGTACCAGTACATGGAGTGGAAATCTCCTTCATGTACCTCCATTCTCGCATGGAAATGCGGAAATATGGGCAAGTGATGTTGGTGCCCACATTTAAAAAGACAGTCAGAGGCTGTGGATCGAGTCCAGCGCAGGGCTACCGAGCTGTTGAGTGAATGTCGGGAGATGTCTTACAGCGAGCGCGTAGAGTATATGAATCTGCACTCACTAAAAGGAAGAAGGATTCGTGTTGACTGCACCGACTACTAAAGTATTCAAAAACCAACTGGACAAGGATCCTACATTCATATCGTTATCTAGAAGCTATGATGAGCGACACTGTCGCAATAGGAAGATAGCGCTAAGACCTTATGTTATATAACGCAACACATTACGATTGGGCGTTCATAAGGCTTCACGGCCTACATCTAGCCTCTCAACTATTACTACTACTACTACTACTACTACTACTACTACTACTACTACTACTACTACTGCTACTACTACTACTACTACTACTACTACATACCCAGTAGAAAGAAAGGGAAAGGATACGAAAAGTTCATCGAAGGATTTGTGCATGACATCGAAGGTAAAACAGGTTATCCTTCTCTCTTCACTCTTGTAGGTCTAGATCTCGAAGTGTTGATCACTATGACCGATGTTTCTTGAAATAAGGTCAGTAAGCATATATGTTAATTTATTACGCTAATATAACCATGGGCTGTCTTTGCAGATAGTTTGTTATATCTGATCATATACTTAATTTTGAGTCAAAACTGCGAGATAAGCGACTACTGCCAGCTGGGATTGCATCGTCTGCCATGCCGACATCAACATGTTCGGTGTGATCAAGACTCTATACATGGCTCTCTACCATTGGCTGATTTATATTTTTGGACCAATCACAATAGGTTTCTCATGAGTAGAGGTTGTTACTACGTTAGGTCGTGCAAAGTGATCGAATGCTCTTGCTTCCTGGTGTAAACATTGCAGTTTCCCAGCTATAAACAAGAAAAACAAAATCACTTGCCCATATTTCAACATTTCCATGCGAGAATGGAGGCACATGAAGGACATTTCAACTCCATGTACTGGTACTGGTGCTGGTCATAGAAGACTCCCATATTTTTGCAAAGTCCGTCTCGTTTTGAAAACCGGAAGTACATCGCGTGAATAATGTCCATGGAGGAAGCAGAGGGAAACTATACGTAGCATTTATAGATTGTAAAAAAGCCTTTGATTCTGTTGACCGTCAGATCCTTTGGCGTGCACTTGCACAAGCAAATGTTTCAAAAATTCCTTGATATGCTAAAAGGTTGTATGCCCAAGTAAAAGCTCAGGTGGAAGAGCATCATCTCAGAGTTCATCGGCTGCCCCATTGGAACAAAACAAGGTGCCTTAGAGTCTCCAATACTATTTTCTCTCTACATTTACCAAGTAGCAGATTATCTGCGAAAAAATGGTAAACATGGTGTTCAACTGGTAGCTGGAAAGGCAGAGTTTTACTTCCTAATCTTTGCGGATGATGTGGAACTTTTGTCTACCTCACCAGCAGGACTTCAAACGCAAATAGACAACCTTGCGTGTGCGTCTAAATGAATTGCTCTGGAAATCAATACAGATAAGACCAAAGTATAAAAAAGGTAAAGGTGTGGTTTATATAGCGACGCACACCCTTTGTCTGGGTCTCAAACCGCTTTACACTTTACCCCTTGATCACTGGGCACCTTGATCAATCCTCACTGGTACCTCACAACAAACATAGTGACAGACATTTAAGACGCACAAAGTCAGGTACCAGCACCAACTCCGCTCCCTGGGGAGTATTCCAACCCGATGCTGGCGCTTGGCCGCATACAAGGGTTAATCGCACACGGTTTTCCGGAGAGGAGGGCACCTAGCACAAGGTGAAGAATGGTTCTTAAATGGAAAACAACTTGATGTAGTGAATAATTATAAATATCTGGGTTATACGTTTTCTACTAGACTCTAAACAACAGTGTCTTTAGACAGCTTGGGTACTGCAGCAAAGCAAAAAACAATGCATCTGTGTCAAATGATGTGGAGCCTTAAGTGAAACCTAAAATATTTTTCCGTCTCTATGACGCACAGGTCCAGTCTTCCCTACTATACGCGGAAGAGATATGGGGTCTTGAGGAACATAAAAGTGTAGAAAAATCTCACCTGTTTGCTTGTAAACGCTTTTTAAATGTGGATTATAGAACACCTAACAGTTTGGTTTATGAAGCAACAGGAAGGTTTCCACTTGCCATAAACAGTACAATGAGAGCAATAAAGTATTGGCTAAACTCACTAAAATGAGCGATGATAGGCTACCCAGGCAAACATACATCATGTTGTCTAACACAAAGATCCCAGATGATCTAAACTGGGCAAAGTTAGTTGAAAATATAATATGCAAGGCCGGCTATGCGTAGATCTGGAGAAATGGAGGCGCTTCTACTGAGAGAAGTTTTCTTGTAAAATTAAAAAATAGGCTACAAGATTTCTATAGGCAGAGCTGGAACAGCAACATTCGTGAAAGTGAAAGATTCAGAATGTATCGATCCTGCAAAAGAATCATAGAAAGTGAAAATATCTAGAATACATTGAGATAAAAAAAATTCAGAGATGTATTTATCCGGTTTAGATTTGGAGTGAATGAATTACCTGGTAACAAGCAATCTATGCGCAGCCACAATATAGAACAACATTGCCTCCTTTGTAATAATAATAATAATACAGATTACTTGTACGCACATACCTTCCCTGATAGGCAAGCTCATGGCGTTTACTATGAAAAGTCCACACTCATACAAAGCATTCCAACACTCGCACACTGTACAGTTGAATTAAAAGAAGATTTAAATACAATACAATTAATTAACATAGCAGCCAAAAAACAAAACGCGAAACATAAAAGAGGCGCCTTGTGAAGCACCTCACTGCTCGTCAGGAAAGACTGACCGGAACAGGTGTGTCTTAAGGGAGGTTTTGAACTGGGATATGGAATCAGAGTGACGGACAAGGAAAGGTAGGCTATTCCACGTTACAGGGCCGATGTAAGAAAAAGCTCGCTGTCCTTGAGTTTTATTTTTGCGACGGAGGACGTTTAACGTTTTGGTGTCTGCAGCTGAACGGTTATTTCTAGCGGGGGTGTAGACAGTGAGAATTTCTTTGAGTGCGTGTGGTGCAGTTTGATTGAAGAAGTTGAAACACATAGTGGCTAGCTTATACTCTATCCTTTGAGCGACGGCGAGCCAATGCAGTGCACGAAGGAGTTTGGATGTGGGAGTTCTCTTGGGACATCTAAAAGCTAATCTAACAGCAGTGTTTTTGACTTTTTGCAGTTTGTTTAGCAGAGTGTCAGGAATGCCGGCAAGAAGAGAATTTCCATAATCAAGACGGGACAGAACAAGGGAAGTGACAAGGGTTTGAGTGGCCTGTTGTGAAAGATAGTGACGAATAGTGCTAATTTTCATTAACTCGTAGTAAGCTAACTGGCAAACTTTGTTCACATGAACTCTCATAGAAAGATCATCATCGAACATGACACCTAAGTTCCTAACAGACTTTGAGAATTCTATCTCACTCTGACCTATGGTTAGTTTCAGGGCCTGATCGAATTCGCCTCTACCGCCAACCAGGAGAGCTTCGGTCTTTGAATCATTAAGTTTGAGTTTGTTCTGGGTCATCCACTGTTTCACATCAGAAATACAAATTCACTTGCAGAGAGAAGAGGTTGGATTTGACTGGGATGAGTGGAGTTGTAGAGTTGCGTGTCATCAGCAAATTCACTGTGAGAGAATGAATGACTGTCATTGTGGTGAAATTGAGAATGAGAAACATTTTCTATTTCTTTGTCTTTTGTATAATAATCTACGCAATAAATACATAAATGAATACATCAAATGTCCAGAAGCTGCTGATGCCATCTTTATGATTGATGAACGTGGATACATGAAAACACGCAAGGTAGCAATGTATCTTTATTATGCCTTCCGCTTACGAGACCAATTTCTTGCTAGTTTAGAACAAGACCATGAACAATAATGTTATGATGAAAGAATGTACGTTAATATTATATTTATACTGTTTCTATTGTTTGTTTGTCACTGATATGTACTAGCCAATTTGTTCACTTGGATTGTACGCCTTGTTTCAAATAGTTGCTCAAGTATACTGGCTCCTCAAAAAGAAGCACGTCATGTATATGTATGTATTGTTGTGATGGGCCGGTGCCCTGAACAATAAAATCAATCAATCAATCTCTCTCTCTCTCACTCTCTCTCTCTCTCTCTCTCTCTCTCTCTCTCTCTCTCTCTCTCTCTCTCTCTCTCTTCCCCCACCCCCACCCCCACCCCCAACCCCCGCCAACCACCTACCCCCTATCCCTTTTACTTCTTAGACCCCTGTCCTTTTTTCATAGTCTTGTTTTCTCCCTTAACACCGCAAGAAAGCCTCTCGGTGACACCGTTGCCCTCAGAGCGTCCGTGATGACAACAAGCCTCAAGAAAAGAGGTCTTCCCACGTGTTGCCTTGTCCAAAATGCGAGGAATCTTCTTACAACATATGCTCTCCCATCCGTTTCCCTCGACCTACATGTACATCGTCTGCTTTCCTCCCCTGTCTGCAACAAACCTCAAACTGCTCTTCATTACCAGCACACACAGAGAGAGAGACAGAGACAGAGGGAGAGAGAGAGAGAGAGACAGACAGAGACAGAGAGAGATACAGAGAGAGAGATAAGAGAGATAGAATAGAGAGAGAGAGAGAGAGAGAACGAACGAATGGTTTATTCTTGTGAGGTCACCGGCCCAACACAACTCAGCTACAAATAATATGACTCATCGGCCACCGCAACACAAATCGCTTAATCTTGTCTTCTCTTAAACGTATAATACAGAAACATAGTGCGTACTGCTTTCGGCTCTTCCAGTGACAAGAGTGTCCTAACATCACATGCATTCGTATTCGTCACCAAATTGGAGATGAACATTCGTCGCAGATCATCATAGACAGGACATTGAAACAAAAAATGCATTTCACTTTCGTCATCTTCATAGCAAGCTGGAGAGAGAGAGAGAGAGAGAGAGAGAGAGGAGGGGAGAGGTGGGGTGAGGGGAAGGGGGGTGAGGGGAAGCGGGGTGGGGGGGTGGGGAATTTGCAATCTGACGAGAACAAGCAAAACAGTATTCCTTGTGACACGTGACTTGAAGGGAGAAAAATCACTGCACCGAGTTCACGTGACAACCGCCAACGTGACCTTTCCTTCAAATACAGTTTTAAAGCCTTGTTTTCCGTATCTCGACACCAGCAGATGCCGACAATAATATACTTGTCACTTTTCGTTTTAATTACCCCATAAGAAAAAGATGTCAAAATGGCTGTCAGAGCCAACATACGGCCGGAGCCGCTAAATGAGCCCCCCTCCCCCCCCCCCTCCCCCCCTTCCACTCCTCTCTCTTTCAGCTGTTGGGATCTGTGGATGCATCTTTTCCCATGCTTCACTGCGTGCTTTTGTCAAGATTTTTTACTTTTTCTTATGCCCATATTAAACTGAGCATTTTATTCAACTGCTGTTTGAAATAGCTTCAAGATTTGTTGTTGATTTTTGTGGAAGGGTCTAATGTGAGTGAAACAGGATATGTAATACATAAATGTGGTGTATCTTTCACAGTCTTTTGCGACATGTCTCCAGCACATTTGTGACCCTGCACCAGAGTGAGTCGCATTGAGGGTAGGGGGCCTAGAGGTCGATTCAGAGATCTATACAGAGAACTGATCCGTGACCATTTTTTAAAACAGCACCAGAAGATTAAATCGATCTGCAGCCTTCAAAATGGTTTACTATTTATTCTAATGACATTGGCGCATTTACAATTTTTAAATAAAAATAATCAAAACTTAGAGTATTCTGAGAGCGCAAACCTCCGCCAAGGAAGCCACGATTTCTCCTCCATATGTCCTGACTAATTCAGACAGGATGTTCTGCTAGCAAGGCCTGACGCTACGAAGTTTAGTTCATTTCAGTGCCTGACATTTGTCTCTGGGTGCGGAGCGCATACGTTGGCGTAAGAAACAGTTTGACATCATCAACTTCGTGATGCTCGATAAAAGTCCTCTTTATGCCTCCCACTCCTAGATTCAACTGATTGTTTCCAGGGTGAAACCGTGACCTTGCACCACATGTCATCAGAATCCGTGTTGAACTGTTTGAGTTCGCATAATCCCTGTGCTCAGTGACCTTCAGTGGCTTCCAGTTCGCCAACGGGTGGAATTTAAGACCCTCTCCATCGTGTTTAAGTGTGAAACTGGTGAAGCCCCAACCTACCTCGGAGAACTCCTTAGACCTCACAACCCCACAAGGAATCTCCGTTCCTCAAAAAGAAGACTCTTGATTGTCCCACAAACAAGGTTACAGAGCTTCGGTGACCGCTCCTTCAGCGTTGTTGGACCGAGACTCTGGAACCAACTTCCTGAGGGTCTGAGGGTTAGTCCATCCTTGGCCGCATTTAAAACTGGCCTCAAAACTTTTTTATTTCGTCTTGTCGCGCCATGAGCATGTTTATCGTGATAATGGCGCAGTAAAAATGAAAATACATACATACATACTTTGCCAAATGACGAACGAACGAACCGAGGTGAAAACAAAACCTCCTTGGCGGAGGTGAATATCCTAGTGTGACTGAGTTCTCAGGGATTTTGCGTGTATTCAAACTATCAAATCCCCCAAAAGCATGATTCAATTTGATACAACTTTGCACCAGACAATCCTATTCACACGCTGTTTTACCACCATGAAGAGAATGACATCTACTTCAGAAGTGCTACACCGCTTCAAGATCAACCGAGCACACAATGCGACACATTTCGAGGTGAGGGATCACATGCTGTAGTGTGGCAAACTTGACCATAACCTATGGCTGGATCTAGTGCTGCTGAGGGCCGCGCCTGTCTGAGTTACTGGAGCAGACCCCAAAAGCCCAGCAGCCACGGCCTCCACCTGATGACGGGGGCAGACATCGAGTAGCTCCAGCCATGTGTCACTGTTTTTTCATTGATATAATTATTCATCCCTATTAGAAATAACTCATAACTCATAACTCCTAACTCGTATCATTTTATTAATCCATAAGGAAATTAAATTGGTCAACAGCATACATGGGTCAGTAACGATTATAAAAGTTATAATAAAACTCAGATGTATCAATACATTTGATACATGTCACAGCATTACAGATATGTTTTGTATGTACAAAGTAGAAACAATTATACGTTATTTATGATATGAGAGAGACAGATATTGCCCGAGTGAATAACAAACAAAGAACATGGTAGAGCATTCTCGCTTGCGCACTCACGCATTTCATGTATCCTCCTTCCCGGCCCCATGCCTACAATAGCTGACCATCTGCGAAAGATATAAATCTCTGTCTCTCTCACTTTCTCTCTCTCTCTCTCTCTCTCTCTCTCTCTCTCCCTCCATCTCTGTCTCTCTCTGTCTCTCTCTCTGTCTCTCTATTTCTCTGTATCTCTCACTCCCTCTCTCTCTTCCTCTCTCTCTCCTCTCTCTCTCTTTTTTCTTTCTCTCTCTTATTTCTTTCTCTCTCTCTCATTTCTTTCTCTCTTATTTCTTGCTCTCTCTTATTTCTTTCTCTCTCTCTCTCTCTTTATTTCTCTCTCATTCTCTCTTTCATTTCTTTCTTTCTCATTTCTCTCTTTCATTTCTTTGTCTCTCATTTTTCTCTCTCATTTGCCTCTCTCTCAGTTCTTCCTCTGTCTCTCTCTCTCATTTCTCTTGCATTTTTCTCTCTCATTTATGTTTCTCTCTTTTTTCTCTTTCTCTCTCTTCTTGCTCTCTCTCATTTCTTTCTAATTTTTTCTCTCATTTCTCTCTCATTTATTTCTCCCTCCCCCTTCTCTCTCTCTCTCTCTCTCTCTCTCCTCTCTCCACTCTCTCTCTCTCTCTCTCTCTCTCTCTCTCTCTCTCTCTCTCTCTCTCTCTCCTCCCCTGCTGGCCGGAACAGCTCGATAGCTCCCTCAAATTCCACATATTCGTCTATCCGAAATATTTCACATCTGGAACAATCACTTTGTTATCTCCTTTTGCATTTAGAAGAACCACCCTGTAGTAAGACATAACCGTATTTGTTATTTTACCAATGATTTGATTGACCGAATAGGGATTACAGTTTGGACCTTGTTTAAAGTGGCATGTGCAAGATTTGAAAAGCGTGCAATGTTTACAGTGTAAAATAATGTGCATGTAAATGACAACCTTTTCAGTATCCATTTTGATCAAAATGTAAATTTTTCTTCAAAGCTTTTATCTGCGTGCCGTCCGACTGATGACAGAAAACTGACTATTTAGAATCGATTAATTAATGCGATGTGCCAGTTCCCTTCAGCTGGGACGTCAGGTTTCTGTACTTTCGGGACCTCTAGCTGCTCAGCCAGAATGAAAAGAAAAAAATAACAGTTACGTTCGCGCCGAGCATTACACAGTCAATACTTTTCGTCTTTGTCACCTGACTCTCATACATCTGCATTTTCTTTATACATGGTAGGCTTTTTTTAGCTCTACACCGGTGCGGCGTTCCTTGCTGAAACCAAAGACCCTCTACAATAAGATGGTTCATCCGGCACTCGGCCTATATAAAACATGATGACGGAGCCGACCGTGGCGCCCCAAGCGGAAACGGTGACGCTCGAGTCAAGGAAGACAACTTCCACATACCGCGTCAGCATAACAATTTACAGTGGATCGTGGAATCCTCTTATTGTGAACTTCAATTGAGGGACAGGAAAAAATGTTCACACTAAGCGGAATGTCACATTAAGAGGGTTGATTTCAGTCATACAATGAACTGAAGGGAAATTAAAAGGTTGTGGCTATTTCAGACACTGACTATAGAGCGAGCGCACTGCTTAATATTACATTACTCGTTCGTCGTACCTCGAGCTTTTTCTGAACTCATCTTGGACAATTTTTATGCGAGATTTTAAATCAGACAAACATGAAAACCTTACTCCAACTAACTTTCAAAGAAGCCATTCCCGAATAATGAGGAAGTAAACACAGTATCTGTAGGCCTACTTTTGCTGGCCGAGCCGCTCGATGCGATAGTAGCGAGATAGAAGGATTTACTGAGTACGGTCATGGCTCATGCCGTGTAATTTTATGTTTATTACTATAGAATTGCATAGATCTACTGTAGTAGGGAAACACAAACAGATATTGTAAGCCAAAAAAATGCAGATTTCATGATTTCCGTATTGCTTGCGGTGAAAATAACTTGCCGTGTAAACAGCCTGCATGGTCACTAGATACACATTCACGTGCAAATAGCCTGGGCACTAGATACACGGTCACGTGCAAATAGACAACCAAATTAAAAACTGTTCACAATAACAGGAAAACCACAATAACAGAGTTCACTATAAGTAG
>JAWQFJ010009529.1:17500-59154 GCA_034096865.1 Theodoxus fluviatilis | reverse complement strand
TTGTCTGTGTGTCCATGGCGTCCCCTTGTCTGTGTGTCTATGGCGTCCCCTTGTCTGTGTGTCCATGGCGTCCCCTTGTCTGTGTGTCCATGGCCGTCCCCTTGTCTGTGTGTCCATGGCGTCCCCTTGTCTGTGTGTCCATGGCGTCCCCTTGTCTGTGTGTCCATGGCGTCCCTTGTCTGTGTGTCCATGGCGTCCCTTGTCTGTGTGTCCATGGCGTCCCCTTGTCTGTGTGTCCATGGCGTCCCCTTGTCTGTGTGTCCATGGCGTCCCCTTGTCTGTGTGTCCATGGCGTCCCCTTGTCTGTGTGTCCATGGCGTCCCCTTGTCTGTGTGTCCATGGCGTCCCCTTGTCTGTGTGTCCATGGCGTCCTCTTGTCTGTGTGTCCATGGTGTCCCCTTGTCTGTGTGTCCATGGCGTCCCCTTGTCTGTGTGTCCATGGCGTCCCCTTGTCTGTGTGTCCATGGCGTCCCTTGTCTGTGTGTCCATGGCGTCCCCTTGTCTGTGTGTCCATGGCGTCCCCTTGTCTGTGTGTCCATGGCGTCCCCTTGTCTGTGTGTCCATGGTGTCCCCTTGTCTGTGTGTCCATGGCGTCCCCTTGTCTATGTGTCCATGGCGTCCCCTTGTCTGTGTGTCCATGGCGTTCCCTTGTCTGTGTGTCCATGGTGTTCCCTTGTCTGTGTGTCCATGGCGTCCCCTTGTCTGTGTGTCCATGGCGTCACCTTGTCTGTGTGTGCATGGCGTCCCCTTGTCTGTGTGTCCATGGCGTCCCCTTGTCTGTGTGTCCATGGCGTCCCCTTGTCTGTGTGTCCATGGCGTCCCCTTGTCTGTGTGTCCATGGCGTCCCCTTGTCTGTGTGTCCATGGCGTCCCCTAGTCTGTGTGTCCATGGCGTCCCCTTGTCTGTATGTCCATGGCGTCCCCTCGTCTGTGTGTCTATGGCGTCCCCTTGTCTGTGTGTCCATGGCGTCCCCTTGTCTGTGTATGCATGGCGTCCCCTTGTCTTTGTGTCCATGGTGTCCCCTTGTCTGTGTGTCCATGGCGTCCCCTTGTTTGTGTGTCCATGGTGTCCCCTTGTCTGTGTGTCCATGGCGTCCCCTTGTCTATGTGTCCATGGCGTCCCCCTGTCTGTGTGTCCATGGTGTTCCCTTGTCTGTGTGTCCATGGCGTCCCCTTGTCTGTGTGTCCATGGCGTCCCCTTGTCTGTGTGTTCATGGCGTCCCCTTGTCTGTGTGTCCATGGCGTCCCCTTGTCTGTGTGTCCATGGCGTCCCCTTGTCTGTGTGTCCATGGCGTCCCATTGTCTGTGTGTCCATGGCGTCCCCTTGTCTGTGTGTCCATGGCGTCCCCTTGTCTGTGTGTCCATGGCGTTCCCTTGTCTGTGTGTCCATGGCGTCCCCTTGTCTGTGTATGCATGGCGTCCCCTTGTCTTTGTGTCCATGGTGTCCCCTTGTCTGTGTGTCTATGGCGTCCCCTTGTTTGTGTGTCCATGGTGTCCCCTTGTCTGTGTGTCCATGGCGTCCCCTTGTCTATGTGTCCATGGCGTCCCCTTGTCTGTGTGTCCATGGCGTCCCCTTGTCTGTGTGTCCATGGCGTCCCCTTGTCTGTGTGTCCATGGCGTCCCCTTGTCTGTGTGTCCATGGCGTCCCCTTGTCTGTGTGTCCATGGCGTCCCCTTGTCGTTGTGTCCATGGCGTCCCCTTGTCTGTGTGTCCATGGCGTCCCCTTGTCTGTGTGTCCATGGCGTCCCCTTGTCTGTGTGTCCATGGCGTCCCCTTGTCTGTGTGTGCATGGCGTCCCTTGTCTGTGTATGCATGGCGTCATCTTGTCTTTGTGTCCATGGTGTCCCCTTGTCTGTGTGTCTATGGCGTCCCTTTGTTTGTGTGTCCATGGTGTCCCCTTGTCTGTGTGTCCATGTCGTCCCCTTGTCTATGTGTCCATGGCGTCCCCTTGTCTGTGTGTCCATGGCGTCCCCTTGTCTGTGTGTCCATGGCGTTCCCTTGTCTGTGTGTCCATGGCGTCCCCTTGTCTGTGTGTCCATGGCGTCCCCTTGTCTGTGTGTCCATGGCGTCCCCTTGTCTGTGTGTCCATGGCGTTCCCTTGTCTGTGTGTCCATGGCGTCCCCTTGTCTGTGTGTCCATGGCGTCCCTTGTCTGTGTGTCCATGGCGTCCCCTTGTCTGTGTGTCCATGGCGTCCCCTTGTCTGTGTGTCCATGGCGTCCCCTTGTCTGTGTGTCCATGGCGTCCCCTTGTCTGTGTGTCCATGGCGTCCCCTTGTCTGTGTGTCCATGGCGTCCCCTTGTCTGTGTGTCCATGGCGTCCCTTGTCTGTGTGTCCATGGCGTCCCCTTGTCTGTGTGTCCATGGCGTCCCCTTGTCTGTGTGTCCATGGCGTCCCTTGTCTGTGTGTCCATGGCGTCCCCTTGTCTGTGTGTCCATGGCGTCCCTTGTCTGTGTGTCCATGGCGTCCCCTTGTCTGTGTGTCCATGGCGTCCCCTTGTCTGTGTGTCCATGGCGTCCCCTTGTCTGTGTGTCCATGGCGTCCCCTTGTCTGTGTGTCCATGGCGTCCCTTGTCTGTGTGTCCATGGCGTCCCCTTGTCTGTGTGTCCATGGCGTCCCCTTGTCTGTGTGTCCATGGCGTCCCCTTGTCTGTGTGTCCATGGCGTCCCTTGTCTGTGTGTCCATGGTGTCCCCTTGTCTGTGTGTCCATGGCGTCCCCTTGTCTGTGTGTCCATGGCGTCCCCTTGTCTGTGTGTCCATGGCGTCCCCTTGTCTGTGTGTCCATGGCGTCCCCTTGTCTGTGTGTCCATGGCGTCCCCTTGTCTGTGTGTCCATGGCGTCCCCTTGTCTGTGTGTCCATGGCGTCCCCTTGTCTGTGTGTCCATGGCGTCCCCTTGTCTGTGTGTCCATGGCGTCCCCTTGTCTGTGTGTCCATGGCGTCCCCTTGTCTGTGTGTCCATGGCGTCCCCTTGTCTGTGTGTCCATGGCGTCCCCTTGTCTGTGTGTCCATGGCGTCCCCTTGTCTGTGTGTCCATGGCGTCCCCTTGTCTGTGTGTCCATGGCGTCCCCTTGTCTGTGTGTCCATGGCGTCCCCTTGTCTGTGTGTCCATGGCGTCCCCTTGTCTGTGTGTCCATGGCGTCCCCTTGTCTGTGTGTCCATGGCGTCCCCTTGTCTGTGTGTCCATGGCGTCCCCTTGTCTGTGTGTCCATGGCGTCCCCTTGTCTGTGTGTCCATGGCGTCCCCTTGTCTGTGTGTCCATGGCGTCCCCTTGTCTGTGTGTCCATGGCGTCCCTTGTCTGTGTGTCCATGGCGTCCCCTTGTCTGTGTGTCCATGGCGTCCCCTTGTCTGTGTGTCCATGGCGTCCCCTTGTCTGTGTGTCCATGGCGTCCCTTGTCTGTGTGTCCATGGCGTCCCCTTGTCTGTGTGTCCATGGCGTCCCCTTGTCTGTGTGTCCATGGCGTCCCCTTGTCTGTGTGTCCATGGCGTCCCCTTGTCTGTGTGTCCATGGCGTCCCCTTGTCTGTGTGTCCATGGCGTCCCCTTGTCTGTGTGTCCATGGCGTCCCCTTGTCTGTGTGTCCATGGCGTCCCCTTGTCTGTGTGTCCATGGCGTCCCCTTGTCTGTGTGTCCATGGCGTCCCCTTGTCTGTGTGTCCATGGCGTCCCCTTGTCTGTGTGTCCATGGCGTCCCCTTGTCTGTGTGTCCATGGCGTCCCCTTGTCTGTGTGTCCATGGCGTCCCCTTGTCTGTGTGTCCATGGCGTCCCCTTGTCTGTGTGTCCATGGCGTCCCCTTGTCTGTGTGTCCATGGCGTCCCCTTGTCTGTGTGTCCATGGTGTTCCCTTGTCTGTGTGTGCATGGCTTCCCTTGTCTGTGTGTCCATGGCGTCCCCTTGTCTGTGTGTCCATGGCGTCCCCTTGTCTGTGTGTCCATGGCGTCCCCTTGTCTGTGTGTCCATGGCGTCCCCTTGTCTGTGTGTCCATGGCGTCCCCTTGTCTGTGTGTCCATGGCGTCCCCTTGTCTGTGTGTCCATGGCGTCCCCTTGTCTGTGTGTCCATGGCGTCCCCTTGTCTGTGTGTCCATGGCGTCCCTTGTCTGTGTGTCCATGGCGTCCCCTTGTCTGTGTGTCCATGGCGTCCCCTTGTCTGTGTGTCCATGGCGTCCCCTTGTCTGTGTGTCCATGGCGTCCCCTTGTCTGTGTGTCCATGGCGTCCCCTTGTCTGTGTGTCCATGGCGTCCCCTTGTCTGTGTGTCCATGGCGTCCCCTTGTCTGTGTGTCCATGGCGTCCCCTTGTCTGTGTGTCCATGGCGTCCCCTTGTCTGTGTGTCCATGGCGTCCCCTTGTCTGTGTGTCCATGGCGTCCCCTTGTCTGTGTGTCCATGGCGTCCCCTTGTCTGTGTGTCCATGGCGTCCCCTTGTCTGTGTGTCCATGGCGTCCCCTTGTCTGTGTGTCCATGGCGTCCCCTTGTCTGTGTGTCCATGGCGTCCCCTTGTCTGTGTGTCCATGGCGTCCCCTTGTCTGTGTGTCCATGGCGTCCCCTTGTCTGTGTGTCCATGGCGTCCCTTGTCTGTGTGTCCATGGCGTCCCCTTGTCTGTGTGTCCATGGCGTCCCCTTGTCTGTGTGTCCATGGCGTCCCCTTGTCTGTGTGTCCATGGCGTCCCATTGTCTGTGTGTCCATGGCGTCCCCTTGTCTGTGTGTCCATGGCGTCCCCTTGTCTGTGTGTCCATGGCGTCCCTTGTCTGTGTGTCCATGGCGTCCCCTTGTCTGTGTGTCCATGGCGTCCCTTGTCTGTGTGTCCATGGCGTCCCCTTGTCTGTGTGCCATTGCGTCTCTTGTTTGTGTGTACATGCCGTCCCCTTGTATGTGTGTCCATGGCGTCCCCTGTCTGTGTGTGCATGGCTTCCCTTGTCTGTGTGTCCATGGCGTCCCTTGTCTGTGTGTCCATGGCGTCCCCTTGTCTGTGTGTCCATGGCGTCCCCTTGTCTGTGTGTCCATGGCGTCCCTTGTCTGTGTGTCCATGGCGTCCCCTTGTCTGTGTGTCCATGGCGTCCCCTTGTCTGTGTGTCCATGGCGTCCCCTTGTCTGTGTGTCCATGGCGTCCCTTGTCTGTGTGTCCATGGCGTCCCCTTGTCTGTGTGTCCATGGCGTTCCCTTGTCTGTGTGTCCATGGCGTCCCCTTGTCTGTGTGTCCATGGCGTCCCCTTGTCTGTGTGTCCATGGCGTCCCCTTGTCTGTGTGTCCATGGCGTCCCCTTGTCTGTGTGTCCATGGCGTTCCCTTGTCTGTGTGTCCATGGCGTCCCCTTGTCTGTGTGTCCATGGCGTCCCCTTGTCTGTGTGTCCATGGCGTCCCCTTGTCTGTGTGTGCATGGCGTCCCCTTGTCTATGTGTCCATGGCGTCCCCTTGTCTGTGTTTCCATGGTGTTCCCTTGTGTTACAAGTAGTAATAAGATGATTAATCTTTCCTTTGGCTCGTTAAATGTCTAGGGTAATTTGCATTACTACTTGTCACCTTCCAATCCACCATTCATACAGTGATGACGTACGTACGCAAATGAGGACTGGGATACCGAAATCAAAGTTCAGAAAAAGCTTTAATCAATGATAAACAAATTGGTCATGAGTGAAATTTTCAACACAATAATTAATCAGTCATGGAGATACTGAAACGCATTACTAAGTAAAATAAACCTTTCCCCAAAATGAATAATAATTAAAAGAAGGTGGGCTGCCAAGCCGTATCAAACCATACTCATCTGTTTCTTGTGGTGGGGTTCAGCCAATCAGCAAACGAGCGCGCACGCCCTCTCTCACGATGAATGAAATTCCACACTGGGGGGGGGGGAAATTTTGGATATCCGCTTACGGATGCACTTCACCACACACGACGAAACATAAGATTGCCTCGCACGGGAGAGGAGGCAGTCGTTACTCTCATTCCTCGTAGTGGAGGCTGAGGTCTTGACTTGAACTTGATCCAGGAGATGTAGAAGGTCCGGCGTCGACACGTGGATAGACGGCAGGGCAGACGAGCAGACGACAAATCCTCTCAGTGGCGTGCAGGCGGCAGGCGAGGTAACTTGGGAGGTCGACGAGCAGAGGGGGGCGACGATGCGAGAGACGGTCAGAACTTTCTCGCAGGCGTCTTCTCAGGCGTTGGAGAATCTCTAGAGACAATTCCTCCATACAGGGAGGACAGGACGCAGTTCACTTAGGAGAGGGAACTTTTCAGAGACGAGAACTCGAGATACCTTAAGCGTTGTCTCTCTCGAGTCAGAAGTGAGGGCAGTACTCCATCCAGCACTCTGTCTATACATACACACTTGAAGTAGGTTACTGGGCATTGTCCGTCAGCGGACGAAACTTCATCGGTTTTCACAGATAGTTCAACACGTGAACTCTCCAAGACAGGGCGCCGTCCTCACATGGGCTGTCTCTGTGAAAATTCTGCAACGGGCACGCGTATTATTCCATAACACGGGTTTTTATACAACAGCAAAAGTCTACCTGTTGTCCTCGACCAATCACAGCGTTGGAGGGTGTCTTGATTCACGATATCACACCGAACAGCCAATCAACTGTTCACATAACCAGTCAGCTCCCCATTGATCAATAACTGAGCTGTCTCATTAGTCCGTCACCTAAAAAGTCCACTGTAGATTGGTCAATGGCAGAATGCGAACTGAGATGAATTCAATATCATCCCAAACGTTCTACTAAGTTCGTTTCTCCATTAGAAGGAAAACAAGTTTCACCGTTCGATTTTCCTTCTAAAACTTCACACACCACCCAAATCTCATTATCAACACTGGCTTGGCAGCAATATCAAACTACACTATGGCTTGGCAGATAATTCCCAACCCACTATATGACATAACCACAACCAACAACAAATGGGAAATATGCGTTTCGTAACACCTTGTCTGTGTGTCCATGACGTCCCCTTGTCTGTGTGTACATGGCGTCCCCTTGTCTGTGTGTCCATGGCGTCCCCTTGTCTGTGTGTCCACGGCGTCCCCTTGTCTGTGTGTCTATGACGTCCCCTTGTCTGTGTTTGCATGGCGTCCCTATGTCTGTGTGTGCATGGCGTCTCCTTGTCTGTGTGTCCATGACGTTCCCTTGTCTGTGTGTCCATGGCGTCCCCTTGTCTGTGTGTCCATGGCGTCTCCTTTTCTGTGTGTGCATGGCATCCCCTTGTCTGTGTGTCCATGGTGTTCTCTTGTCTGTGTGTCCATGGCGTCCCCTTGTCTGTGTGTCCATGACGTCCCCTTGTATGTGTGCCCATGGCGTCCCTATGTCTGTGTGTCCATGGCGTCCCATTCTCTGTGTGTCCATGGCGTCCCCTTGTCTGTGTGTCCATGGCCTCCCCTTGTCTGTGTGTCCATGGCGTCCCATTCTCTGTGTGTCCATGGCGTTTCCTTGTCTGTGTGTCCATGGCGTCCCCTTGTCTGTGTGTCCATGGTATCCCCTTGTCTGTGTGTCCATGGCGTCCCCTTGTCTGTGTGTCCATGGCGTCCCCTTGTCTGTGTGTCTATGGCGTCCCATTGTCTGTGTGTCCATGGCGTCCCATTCTCTGTGTGTCCATGGCGTCCCCTTGTCTGTGTGTGCATGGCGTCTCCTTGTCTGTGTGTACATGCAAGCTTTCGTCCTGGCCCACCCACACTGCAAGCAAGGACTGCGTGGCTCATCTCTTGCCAGGTCACGTGTGGCCCCACTGCTTCAAGTGTCCACTTCAAAGCTCTGGCTCACTGCTGTATACGGTCTAGGTCCTGGTCCGTGTCGTCCAACCTTGATCTGCTACAAAACTTCTTTGGTGTAACCGCCCTCTCAACCTAATGTGTTGCCCTACTCGCTTTTCTCTCTCTTTCCTCGTCTCGTCCGCCTTAAGCAATACTCTCTCTCTCTCTTTCTCTCTCTCTCTCTCTCTCTCTCTCTCTCTCTCTCTCTCTCTCTCTCTCTCTCTCTCTCTCTCTTCTCTCTCTCTCTCTCCCCTCTCTCTCTCTCTCTCTCTCTCTCCCCCAATCCCGTAGATAATGATATTGCAGTAGGCTTTTTCATGCGTCTGCATACTACCTGCCGATTCACCGTACTACTGAGGAAAAGATACTTCGTGTAAAATATTGTCGATAAAAAAATCCAGTCTTGAAAGCTCTATAAATCTCTCCAGAGACAGTAGTGCTGATATGCGGCGATATGAACGCAAGAGCAGGTGTACGGGACGTCTGTTAGGATTCCCTCAAAGATAGTTCCAACCCATTTTGCAACATCGATAACACCACCCGCATTTGTTGCAGCATGTATTGAATGTCACTGGATGATTCCAATAACTTTATGTGGGAAGTCATGGAAAATATATGCGAAATACACCATCTGTGTGATGTACGTACGCGGTTGTTTTGAGAGTGCCAGAGACGGCTGCAGTGCAGACATTTCTCCTCAAGGAGACAGCGTTGACGGCTATTGTCTGACCGCCGCCGTTCTTTTCCGGTGAGACTCAGACTTGGTCAATGGATTAGAGTTGAATCTGACCTTTTACCCCTCGAAGTTTCTATTGGTTCATAAACAGAACAATCGTAGAGACGTAACACAACTACATCATTACCTTAAATACAGTGGGATCCCAGCAAAATGAGTCAGTTTATGACGATAGGTACAGCCAACATGTCATTCATCATACATGCCAAGCATCAAATCCACTCCAAAGTGCGTTATGAAAGCTCACCTCGTGTTCACACAGTTTGTCTTTTTGCGATGCTTGCATGAGAAAGGAACTGAAGATTAGAAACGTTTTTACTTACGATAAACCCCTCAACTGGTTTGACAGGGAATGTAGTGATGAGCAACTGAGACAATTCAGAAGGACGAAGTCAACAAAAGTTAAAGCAATATATCATGACTTAAGACTATCATATAAACATCTACATGTATTTAGCTAAGTCACACCAATATGTTGCTGATACTACTCAGTCCCTCATATAAAGCTAAAGACACAGGTGAATTCTGAATCCGCAGAGTAACCCTGCAAGTGGTTATTGCACCAAAATAAAGGAATACAACTGTGTACAGAGCGTTTCCAATCTCTTTAGGGAAGGAACAGCGAGACCCGAGGAATTCTCCCCACTCCCCCCACTCTCCCCACTCCCCCCAACTCCCCCCTTTCCTCCCGCACACCCAACTCCCCCCGCTCCCCCCAACTCCCCCCTTTCCTCCCACACACCCAACTCCCCCCGTTCCCCCCAACTCCCCCCTTTCCTCCCACACACCCAACTCCCCCCTTTCCTCCCACACACCCAACTCCCCCCTTTCCTCCCACACACCCAACTCCCCCCTTTCCTCCCACACACCCAACTCCCCCCGTTCCCCCCAACTCCCCCCACTCCTCCCACACACCCAACTCCCCCCGCTCCCCCCAACTCCCCCCTTTCCTCCCACACACCCAACTCCCCCCGTTCCCCCCGCACACCCAACTCCCCCCGCTCCCCCCAACTCCCCCCTTTCCTCCCACACACCCAACTCCCCCCAACTCCCCCCGCTCCTCCCACACACCCAACTCCCCCCGTTCCCCCCGCACACCCAACTCCCCCCGTTCCCCCCAACTCCCCCCGCTCCCCCCACACACCCAACTCCCCCCGTTCCCCCCAACTCCCCCCTTTCCTCCCACACACCCAACTCCCCCCGCTCCCCCCAACTCCCACCACTCCTCCCACACACCCCACTCCCCCCTTTCCTCCCACACACCCAACTCCCCCCGTTCCCCCCAACTCCCCCCACTCCTCCCACACACCCAACTCCCCCCGCTCCCCCCAACTCCCCCCTTTCCTCCCACACACCCAACTCCCCCCGTTCCCCCCGCACACCCAACTCCCCCCGCTCCCCCCAACTCCCCCCTTTCCTCCCACACACCCAACTCCCCCCGTTCCCCCCAACTCCCCCCACTCCTCCCACACACCCAACTCCCCCCGCTCCCCCCAACTCCCCCCTTTCCTCCCACACACCCAACTCCCCCCGTTCCCCCCGCACACCCAACTCCCCCCTTTCCCCCCAACTCCCCCCTTTCCTCCCACACACCCAACTCCCCCCGTTCCCCCCACACACCCAACTCCCCCCGTTCCCCCGCACACCCAACTCCCCCCGTTCCCCCCAACTCCCCCCTTTCCTCCCACACACCCAACTCCCCCCGCTCCCCCCAACTCCCCCCTTTCCTCCCACACACCCAACTCCCCCCGCTCCCCCCAACTCCCCCCTTTCCTCCCACACACCCAACTCCCCCCGCTCCCCCCAACTCCCCCCACTCCTCCCACACACCCAACTCCCCCCTTTCCTCCCACACACCCAACTCCCCCCGTTCCCCCCAACTCCCCCCTTTCCTCCCACACACCCAACTCCCCCCGCTCCCCCCAACTCCCCCACTCCTCCCACACACCCCACTCCCCCCTTTCCTCCCACACACCCAACTCCCCCCGCTCCCCCCAACTCCCCCCTTTCCTCCCACACACCCAACTCCCCCCGTTCCTCCCACACACCCAACTCCCCCCGCTCCCCCCAACTCCCCCCTTTCCTCCCACACACCCAACTCCCCCCGCTCCCCCCAACTCCCCCCTTTCCTCCCACACACCCAACTCCCCCCGTTCCCCCCACACACCCAACTCCCCCCGTTCCCCCCAACTCCCCCGTTCCCCCCACACACCCAACTCCCCCCGTTCCCCCCAACTCCCCCCTTTCCTCCCACACACCCAACTCCCCCCGCTCCCCCCAACTCCCACCACTCCTCCCACACACCCAACTCCCCCCTTTCCTCCCACACACCCAACTCCCCCCGTTCCCCCCAACTCCCCCCTTTCCTCCCACACACCCAACTCCCCCCGCTCCCCCCAACTCCCACCACTCCTCCCACACACCCCACTCCCCCCTTTCCTCCCACACACCCAACTCCCCCCGTTCCCCCCAACTCCCCCCACTCCTCCCACACACCCAACTCCCCCCGCTCCCCCCAACTCCCCCCTTTCCTCCCACACACCCAACTCCCCCCGTTCCCCCCGCACACCCAACTCCCCCCGTTCCCCCCAACTCCCCCCTTTCCTCCCACACACCCAACTCCCCCCAACTCCCCCCGCTCCTCCCACACACCCAACTCCCCCCGTTCCCCCCGCACACCCAACTCCCCCCGTTCCCCCCAACTCCCCCCTTTCCTCCCACACACCCAACTCCCCCCGTTCCCCCCAACTCCCCCCTTTCCCCCAACTCCCCCCGCTCCTCCCACACACCCAACTCCCCCCGTTCCCCCCACACACCCAACTCCCCCCGTTCCCCCCAACTCCCACCACTCCTCCCACACACCCAACTCCCCCCGCTCCCCCCAACTCCCCCCACTCCTCCCACACACCCAACTCCCCCCTTTCCTCCCGCACACCCAACTCCCCCCGTTCCCCCCAACTCCCACCACTCCTCCCACACACCCAACTCCCCCCGTTCCCCCCACACACCCAACTCCCCCCGTTCCCCCCAACTCCCCCCGCTCCTCCCACACACCCAACTCCCCCCGTTCCCCCCGCACACCCAACTCCCCCCTTTCCTCCCAACTCCCACCACTCCTCCCACACACCCAACTCCCCCCGCTCCCCCCAACTCCCCCCACTCCTCCCACACACCCAACTCCCCCCTTTCCTCCCGCACACCCAACTCCCCCCGCTCCCCCCAACTCCCACCACTCCTCCCACACACCCAACTCCCCCCGCTCCCCCCAACTCCCCCCACTCCTCCCACACACCCAACTCCCCCCTTTCCTCCCGCACACCCAACTCCCCCAGCTCCCCCCAACTCCCCCCTTTCCTCCCACACACCCAACTCCCCCCGCTCCCCCCCAACTCCCCCCGCTCCTCCCACACACCCAACTCCCCCCACCCTCCCCACACACCCCTCTCCCCCCACCCCCTACCCCCCAGCCCTGACTGGAGGGCGACAGAGTGGATCCTGTACTGGACGTTGCAGTTGCTAAGGAGGAGGTGAGAGCAGCTCTCCAAAGGGGGAAAGCCACACTGAGCGCCTGGGATTGACGGTATTTCACGAACATGCCGTAAATTGGCAAGTAATGAGTACAGTTCCTCACGCCATCTTTCTGTTGTACATATTGCACAAAAAGGAAATGATAAAATATACACGTATATAACTATAGGGTAATTGCACTACATGTACTACCTGTTCCGAGTGCAGTATTCTCCTCATGCTGACTAGACGACTGCGAACTTGGTTCAAGGAAAAACTGCGCAGAACAGGCAAGCTTCAGATCAGATCCTCCACCACTGATCTTGGTTTTCCTTTACAGGCTGTGGTTCCGCAGCTCCATTTTAAACATTGTAATTGACACTGTTGTAGACTATGATGGTGCCCGTGTCAAACATGATGTCCAAACGAAACCCGGGATGACCGAAAGATTTTCTATCTTTTTTTGCCGACGACTTGGCTCTGCTGTCTACAACGCCAGGCGGAATTCAAAATCTAATACATCTCAAGAAAACCAGGTCCCACTGTTAATACTGCAAACTCTAAAGTAATGGTCTTCCAACGAGGAAGTGTATAGTACACCAAAGGAACAATAAATAGAGGTCGCTACTGACGCGTGCGTTGCTCGGACACTGAGCTGATTTTGAGCACTGACAGGCGTACGGGAGTGCAGAGTTCCGTCACTGCTTCGTGGAGGACTCACCTTACACAGCACCTTACACAGCACCTTACACAGCACCCTACACAGCACCTTGCACAGCTCCTTGCTGCAGCTTCCAAGACGGTCGCGTACTACGAGTTCATGCATCGTGCAAACACATCTGTGGAGGTCCGGTGGAACTTTCCTTTCAAACGCGTCGTGTTTGAATGGCGAGTGGGGTTGAACGCTAAAAGTAGTACAGCCTTCTTTGAGCTTGAGGCTGTGATGAAAGATAGGATTGTAAGCACACTTCACAGCACAGCGTCTCGTCTCAAGGAAACTGCTTGACAAACACCCACCGCGTTTGAAAAGCAAGCTGGCGACGCGGTAGGAACTTTGCGTAGACATTCCTATGAGAATTGGCGTCTACAGTGCTACCCAGAGAGCAGTGAAAACGTTTTGCGTCATGACCATGACAGTTTTACGATTTGAGTTTCTTCCAGACAGTCAAACTGGACATTCCTGTGCAAATAAGACCACTGAAAACTCCCCATTATGTTACCTTCTGCGGAATAAACAAATTATTGAACGTTTGCTTTTGCCGTCACATGCTGATTTTTGCATTCTTTCTGCTGTAGAATCTAAAACGATCTCCGCTTTAGATTAGACGGATGGACAATCTTTAGATTGATTTAGGAGACTACATCTATTCATCTGTTTTGAAAACTTGCAGTTTTTCTATCCATTCAGCTTGCATGTGAGATACATTTGGCTCTTGTTCATTGTTGCTGATGAAAGACCTGACATATACATGGGTTCGGGGTTAGTCTCCACAAACAATGATGTGGTCGTAATGTCAGCCGCATTCTAGTTGAAATATTACACACATGATCACGATAACGCGTGATCTACGGTATTGTGACAAGTTGGCGAAACATATGTGTCTATGACTTCTGTAGCAAGTGCTAATGGCTTCTGTAGCAAGTGTCTATGGCTTCTGTAGCAAGTGTTAATGGCTTCTGTAGCAAGTGTTTATGACTTCTGTAGCAAGTATCAATGGCGTCTGTAGCAAGTGTCAATGGCTTCTGTAGCAAGTGTTTATGGCTTCTGTAGCAAGTGTTTATGGCTTCTGTAGCAAGTGTCGATGGCTTCGGTAGCAAGTGTCAATGGCTTCGGTAGCAAGTGTTTATGGTTAATGCATCACAATATTGTAACGCTACAATCTCGAAAGGAAACTTATCTATAATATGTACATGTAGAAAGACAAACTTGTTGTGACCTACTTAACATTGTTCAGAAAAGTCGGGGGATACCGAGAAAAGTTTTCGGCGAAATAATAACAAAATCAAGTAATTTACAAAACCAACCAAAGGTTCAAGGAAAGTGAATCTGCACCTCAACACACATGTAGGATGACGTCAGCATTTCGAGGGCCAATGAACTAGAGTCATGCATGGAGTGATGCAGAGGTGGCAACACGATGGAATCCCTTTCGCTATCATGCACTCGCCATCGTCGTCTCATGCTAAAACTCATTCTAGTCCACTAGAGACTTCTTCCGCCGGATAAAGAGTCTCTAGAACAGTTCATATCACGTGATGGAATTAATCCGTCCGTAATATTCATAAGGTCACACGAGAGGTTTGTGGTATAGCACTCTGCTCCCTGACATATGCCGTTGAAGTAGTTCTAAGACTATTTCACACAAAACTCATAAATTACGCTTGGTGAGGCAATAAATAAGCGTTTATTCGATAAAATTAAATGTTTGTTTTTAAATTGAAACAAGTTTTGACATATGTATAATTTCAGTAAAATATGGAAAAATAGTATCCAGAACGAGCTATTTTTGGCACAATGCTGTAATGCGAAGGGTCAGGTCTATTTTGCATTCATCGCGAACTACGCCAGGGTCACTGACTCTGGTTACTCTGGTTCACAGAATGGCTAAAACGGTATGTTGTCCGCTAGACTCATGGTTCTTTTCCCCACACATAAATGACGCTGGGTCTCTTTGGGAACCGCTATGGAAAATTGTTTTCACGAAACATCGGGGCGCGTTAACCAGCAGTCAGGTTGCGTGCTCTTTCGTGCTAGAGTGGCGAGTGACGTGGCCCAGTGACCAGGGGGGAAAGGAGTGCGGTTTGAGCACTCGGCCTGAGTGGAAAGTGGCATTATGAAATCCATCGCTTTTCAATTCGCATTCTTCGCGGATTTTAAAGCTGCCTGTCACCGGGAGACTCGGCCTCCGTGTGCTGCTCATCCGCGCTCTCTGCTGCGTGCTGCTGTCAGGCCGGGGCGCTCTCTGCTGCTGTCAGACCAGGGCGCTCTCTGCTGCTGTCAGGCCGGGGCGCTCTGTGCTGTCAGGCCGGGGCGCGCACGGCTCTGGAGCCTGACTTGGCTGGGTGCACGAGAGTGACACCCCAGACAGCTGGGGACTAACTGTGCCACGCAAACTAGTCTGGCAGTTTCCACTTGCGTCCTTTTAGCATGCAGCCTTCCCAACGGTGGCCATCTCGTGCTTTCTGTTCGCCTGTGGGTTGGGGGTGAGAACAGACACTCCGCGTCTCCTTTTGAGATTCGTAAAACCTGAACAATCAGACAAATCGTGACCTGACTTTCTTTTTTCTCTAACCAGCTCTAGTACTTGTTCGTGGTCAATGGCCCTACATGGCCTACAAAGGTGTATGAACCATGAAACTCCATTCAGTTCTCCATCATTCGTTTATTCATTCATTCATTGATTATCATTAATTTATTAATTAATTCTTGCTCCCTGCCATTTGGATGTCAAATGATTTCTTACAGCTTATGCTGTGCTGGTGTCGGTCAATTCAATAAAAATGGACCATGCAAATATCACACACAGCATTTGGATGTGGTTCTTTTGGAGGTGGGGGTGGGGATGTTTCCCACGAAACAAGAGGACGTGTTTTGGCCTTACAAGGACCCATGCCAAACACCTCCAGCATGTATGAGAGAGTCACCATATCCAAGGCCATCGGTGTGGAGACAATGCATTGGAGTGGCGTTCACTGGATACAGACATTTCAGTAACGAGAATGGTTATTCAAACAGTTGAAACATGGGTCAAAAATACTTTTTTTGGTACCATCAGTTTGTGCAATCTTTGACAACTGTTTTTGTGCAATTTATAATGAGTGTTTTAGAGAGGAGCAATTAGTATGAAGATCTTGTATATTGTAGCTAACTAATACGTAAATATAGTTTATTGTTTATGAGTTGTGACGGTTTATGGAATTTTCACTGCTATGTGTGATGGCACATCTCTAGAAGACTGCAGTTTTAAACACACAAAACACAATGCATAACAGGTTGATAATCTTGCTCTGTTTCAAGTGGAAAACACGCCAGTTATTAAAAAAACCATGTCTGCCATAAAAACACTGTAAGAACTACGTTTTGCACAGGGATGAATCTTTTTCATGTGATTCGTGTGCACACTTTGACATTCTCTACATTTGTCTTGACTATGTACCATCACAATGTGAAGAACTGAGGGGATGTGGGTGGGTAGAGGGGGGGGGGGGGGGTATGTGTTATGCCAAGCTATCCATGCGATCCATGCTCGTTAAAAACCATAATCAAAACCTGCCAGTGGCTTAGTTTGCGCTATGGAGACGAGACAGACTTAACACTGATTCGAGTTTTCAGGAGCTCGTTGTTCGAGGAACGGGCTGTTGTTTTCTGGGCAGTCGACCCCACACAGACGTCTGAACCTCTGCGTGTCCACGGTGAGACGTCCCAGCCCGCTACTTGGCCAGCTGTACCTTTGTACGGCAGTGCATGGTCAGCCCCTCAGTCTCTGCTCGCTTGTGGAAACCCCGTCTTTTGAGAGGCGGAGATAAGCGAGCCTGCTTTAGAGTTTGAAGTGTGCGAGGCGCAGTGTAGTGGTTCTATCCCTAGGACGGGAAAACATATGGGTTTATCTAAATAATGTTAACATGTCTAAGAAAGTATCCTACCAGGCATCCAGAACTAATGATGCTATATGTGGACGGCTAAGTAGTACTTGGAAGAGATGGAAGAAGAAGAAGAACGAGAAGCAGTTTTCTACGTGTCTACTACCGGTTCCTCAAACACTTCACCGTGAAACGTAATTTTAAACAAGAGGAAAGAAGCATGTACGCTGTTTTACCCCAAAATGCCGATTTACGCCCATCCACCCCACCCTATAGTGTTTGTACAGGCAGGGAAAATGCAACGTGTCCACAGTTGTGAGGTCTGACTTCAAGCTGCCAAGGCAGGCTTTGATACTACGCAGCAGCAGTGGCCTCATTCCTGGCAGCGGCATATGGACCGCCGCGTGACGTAGGCTGCCGCCATCGTCTGGCTTGATTGCCCTCGAGTGCACGTGTACAGCGGATTTTAAGGCCACGGTTCCTGAGTTGAAATCCCCTGTCATTTGACCAACAGTTATATGACTTTATTACATTCCCATTAAATGATTTACCAGAGGGTTTTATAGCCCTGGGCCCGTATACACAACGGCGATTTATCGGCGATTTATTTTAACCCCGATTTATCTCTAAACTCAGACGATTCCAACTGCCTGTTCCGCTCTCCCTTGGCTGGAAACCAGTATATATAGCAAAGCGCAACCTAGGATCCTCTGACGAGCGTACCTTATCTAACCGATCAAGATAACGCGGGGCTAGGGGATAAATGGAGAGTTATAAAGATAAATTGCCGTTGTGAATACGGGCCCTGGTGCGCGTGCTTGTTTCAGCCGCAGCGGGCAGTGAAGTCAGGTGATAGGATGACGTAGACGTGGCAAACAGCCCGAGTTTCCTGCTGCAGCTGTGGGGACTGCATGCCTCAGCCTACTGACACTGCAGCCACTCTCACTAGCCGATCCAGTTCGTCTTGTCTGTGATAAAACCATGGGAAAGACGTGAATGCTGTCCACATTTTAAAAATCGAACACTCCGCGTCAATCAATGAACTCCATTCTGTGCCTACGTGATGGAGAAAAGAGGTTTTAGATCACAGAGAAAACGCATCTGACATTTTTCTTCTGTAAACCGAAGACCACATGAAAGAGGACGCTTGTAACGTCGACCACGTGATTACTGACTGTCTTTCATCGTGCTTGCAGCGGCCATGGTGCAAACAAAGAGGAGTATGTAATAACGGAATTTTTTTCGCGATGGCACATTCACGATTCTTTTTATCACAAAATGTGCTTCATAATGATAACACGTGTTTCTTTGTAACACTGGCTTGCAAGTTATCATGTGAAGATATTGCTGCAGCAAATATTTTGTGTATGAATACGTATACAAAACTTTGCCGTTCCACGAATAAAGTTTGTGCATCACCAAACTCAAATACATTTCTTTAAGTCTCTTTAAAAATACCCTCTATATACGTTTATCCGTTCCATTGTAGCAACAGCACGAACAACATATGAAAACTAAACTCTCGGCGAAAAAAATAAAATCGGTGGGTTTCATCAGGCGCGTGATTAAGGTAGTGTGATTTTATATAGCGACTTACACCCTTTGTCTGGGTCTCAATCCGCTTTACACTTTACCCCTTGATCACTGGGCATCTTGATCAATCCTCACTGGTCCCTCACAACAAACATAGTGACAGACATTTAAGACGCACACAGTCAGGTACCAGCACCAACTCCGCTCCCTGGGGAGTATTCCAACCCGATGCTGGCGCTTGGCCGCATACAAGAGTTAATCGCACTACGTTTTGCCAACATTGCCCCCACAGGTACCCGGTTTTACTCCTGGGTGGGGAGAAGCAATGCGAGTTAAGCATCTTGCTCAAGGATGCAACTCTGGGAATCGCGCAGCTTCGAACGCCGTACCCACTGGCCGCAAGCGACTGTAGGTCCAGCGCGCTAACCACTCGGCCACAGCGAACGGAGCTGCTGTCATGCCGTGGGGTGCGACGGATGGCCGCGCTGGCGGTGCGTCTGCTTGATAGAAACGCGATCAGTGTGTGACAGACACCCTGCCTAGTTGTTCTACACGCTCTGCTCTTTCTACACAAGCCATCTCATTACAACTGAAGAAACTGTTCAAAAGCTTTTGATGAAATAGTCAAAATCCAGAACCTTGTCTGGCGTGCAACAGTGAGTGCTCAACACAGTTTATGACCGCCAAACCGAAGACTTTTGAACTGTCGAAAGTTGTTAACATCAATCTATTAAAACACACACACACACACACACACACACACACACACACACACACACACACACACACACACACACACACACACACACACACACACACACGCACACACACAACCCAGACCATATAAGCATGCAATAAAAGTGTTCCTGATAACGTTTCGAACTATACATTATTTTAAAGAATTATGAAAATAAAGTATTTGCAAGCGTACAACATAACGATAGCAGGGCCACTGTATAAGAAGAAAAGGACAAGGATAATGTTATTATACATTTCCGGGTGATCAAAATGAAATATCGACGTGGAAACACGTGAGAAGGGCGGGCGGAAAAACGTGACCGCATCACAAAGGTGCGAGCAAGGCGAGGGCAAGGCGAGGGCAAGGCGAGGGCAAGGCGAGGGTAAGGCGAGGGCAAGGCGAGGGCAAGGCGAGGGCTAGGCGAGGGCAAGGCGAGGGTAAGGCAGGGGTCAGCCTGACAAGCGACGGAAACGAGCAAGGAGCGCGTGCCCCAAAGCCACGATGGAGAGGGCAGCCCCGCCCAGAGTTGCTTAAGCTAATATCTCGCGAGAAAGGCTAGGAAAGCGCGAGGCGAGTGCGTTGCGTGCAGAGTTCTCGCTCCCACGGATACACGAGTTCGACCGAGGTGGCTTCGGAGGTTCTCAGCCGCGGCTAGCGGCAACATTTAAAATGGCGGAGACCATGCCCGTAGGGTTTATATTCACAACTGCAGTGCCAGTAATGTGTGGGTCACTGTCCGAGAATGGAAATATGTGTGTACATGTACATCTTTGCCGTTCGAGTATTCATTTGTGAAATTTGAGGAGCGTGTCAATATGTTATTTCAAGACAAACATCGACATCTTCTTATCTTAGCACATACGCAGGGGCGTCAATACATTATACGTGTATGCTTTCTAAATCATGTCCCTTGAATTATCAGGATTTGAATTGAGACACAGCACTTTCGACAAAATTGTATTCACGTGCATCCAGGTAGCTTTCTTTTCTTTGACAACGTTTCTGTGTCATTCGGTTTGTTATCATGGCATGTTCAATCAAGCAAAAAACTGCTATCGTTTCTGTATCATCAGATAATTCGTCTAACAGCAACTTCTTCACCAATTTTCGTCCTGACGCAGCCATGTTGTTCTCTCGGACTTCCGCCTTGCCAAGTGATGATTGGTCGTTGCCTAGAGACCTTGCTTGCCCTTGCTCGTCTGGCCTCGGCTCGCTCGCGAAAAATCCCTCGCCAACTAGGAGGCTCAAGGCCTTCTCACTCGTGGCAAGTTTTTTGTCTGTTTTGTGTTTTTGGTCGAGAGGACAAATGCGATACTTTGTGCACGGTGAAACAGCTAAAATTTAATGAGAACTGGGGGCGATTTCCCCCCCCCCCCCCCCCCCAAAAAAAAAAAAAAGACGGCAACTTGTAAAACGGCAGGCGAAAACTGCCTCCTGACCATGTGTTCTCGTGTGATGAATGGCGTGCTAATACTTGCTTTTCAAACTGTCTAGTGCCATCGTAGCAACGGTGACTGAGGTTTCGTTTTCGATTCACAAACTCCCCAACCAACCAGCTCTCAAACAAAACGACAAAAGATTCTGTACTGTAAAATCACATCTCAGGTCCGGTATTAACTCCGCTTTCCGTCCGGGTGTTCAGCACTGGCGGCGTTTGATTTTCTTGTCAAGGCGCAACTTGCGACGACAGCAGGCTTTTCGTAATAAACTGTACACATTACACATATATGGTGATATAGAACTGCAAAATAAATTCATATTTAGGCATGAGGACATCCTAAAACAGACAGATGAAGTACCCGAAATCACAGAAGTTTCGAATCGAGGGAGGTTGGGCCGCCATTAAGATATTTCGACGGACACGACGTGTTCTGTTCCTCGGGAACTTGGCAGAAAATGTTCCAATGACGTGCGCGCACGATTTTTGCCATGCCATAAATTTGACATGAACGAGAATGCCCCACACTTTTGGGGCTACTTGCGAGCGCCATCTTTGCAATGGCAAGCGCAGAGTTGCCAGACATCTTGCCACATGAGGAGGACTCTTGCCACGCGCCACAGGACAGCGCATCACGAGGCGTGGGACGCACGGGAGGATATAGGGGGCTGGGGGGAGGGGGTGGGGGAAATCGAAGCGGAAGCCAGAGTGACCACAGCGGAAGTAGTTCACAGCCATGGGAGGAGTGGTCGCCCTTAATGTGGAAAGCGTTTATCTTTCAAGCACTCTCGCTCATGTGTGTTCCCAACAATTATCGGCTGCAAAATTTAATTATGTCGGTCGATATTTCATTCCCGAGTGTTACTGAAACGTAGGCTGCTGGTCTTTTGTCGCTTTGTACATACACGCGTGTGCTTCTAGTTAAATTCAGCCTCGAGTTGAGAGTAGTCGCTTTACTTTATTGTGAGTCTTGCACTATTAAAGTGTTCTAACGTTGGCGTGATTGCACTTTCTTTGTGTTTAATTTCGCGTGCTGCATGAAAGTTTGCAGCGCGGAGGACGCAGAGGGTCCACACACCTGCCGCCTGAAAGTTTGCACAGGAAGTGCCATGAAATGAAAACGAGGCTGCCGTACAGGAAGTGAAGTGAGATAGAGCTTTGAAGGAAGCAGGCGGTGTGGGAAGGTTGAGGAGAAACCAGGGAATGTGCCAGTCACAGATTTCGTTGTCAAGTGCATTCTCATTTACGTTTTGCAACACAAGACTTCGCTGTCGTCGCGTGTTGCTCATTCTGTGGATGAAATATAAGTATTGTGGGCACCGCAATATTTGTCGTCCTTACGATGTAGTCAATAGAGTGGCCGGAGCACAATATTCCATTCTGCAACTTTTCACACCGTCTGCTGCTGGTGGCCCAACTGGTGTGCCGGCGCAGCATTTACTGCAGTTTCTCCCACAGAGTTTTGATTCTGAGAAGGAATCGCATTTAAATGTTTCATTAAAGTTTCCGTGATGAGTCCTTCTTTGTAATTTAATGACGTGTTCCTTTGTTTAAAATGTTGTGTGGATGTCTACTTGTATAGCTCAACCCAAGGTCAAGTTGGGTTTTCAAGGCTCCCGTGTTGCTGATGACGTCATGAACAGCCAATTTTTGTCGGTCAGATAATATAATAATTTATTATACTTATAAAGCGCCTTTCCCGAGGTTCTAAGCGCGTAACATATATACATACATATACAAAAATAAACATACAACACAGTCTATACATTTAGTCATCCAGTCATAGTCAAACACATGCATTCAGATGTACACAGTCAGACTGACAATATACTATACAAATATTTACACAGATGTCAAGATGTACGTGGGGGTAGAGGAGGGGGGGGGGGGTGCGGCAGGATTCTAACAAATTCACAAGATTCACGGATCTGTATCTAAATGGATGCGTGTCTTTAGGTCAAGGTCATTTTAGTTGCTCTCAAGGCTAATCGGCGATTGACTGAGTCTAGCACTTCCGGTGGCCTGTTCAACCTACGATATCCAATGGCGGAGAACTCAGTTGCGAAAAGAAAACGGCCAAGCGTTGGCAATAATTGTGCAATTGAAAGCTGCAGTACAACTTCTGCGAAATGCCGAGGTCTGTCATTTATGAAACTGTCGCGACCAGGCGTGAGCAAGGCGCATTCAATTTGCATCTTGCACGAATCCGTGACTCTCGAGCGAAATTCGACTCCTAGGCAGCCGTGCCTCCCCTAAAATGTAACTCACATGAGAGACATAAATGACAAAGAAGAAAACTATTACAATCAATAAATTAATAAAAACGTGTTTAACTTGAAAATTAACAGTCCCCTTTCTTGTTCACTCCCGAGACCTGTGCCACTACAGCACTAGGCACGACACGTGTTGCGTCCATGAAGCAACCGCAACAAATCGGTTAAAATGCTGTGGCAGGCCTTCCTACTTAATGAAAAACTTGATAGATACACAAAAACATCTAATCACAGCTGTAACGCAATAGAAAACTTTAAAATAAATTTAATTTTACTCACAATAAACTGCGTGACAATCTGATCAACAGTGGAATCTATTGCGCAAAGACTCGCCGGAAGTGAGTTACTCAGTCAGTCGAGAGGCTGACCTCTGGAAGAACTCTCTAATTGGCTGAAAGAGCCCTTGACCTGAAGACGTGCATCCATTTAGATACAGGTCCGTGGTCAGATCAAATGTGTGGAAGTGGTGGGATGACTACGTAGGTAGATGCAGCCCACGTGGTGCTCATTCTTGTACATCTTTGGAAGACCTCTGTGGACTTGAGTTACTGTGATAGTCGTGTAAATTCAAATCTGATCACCGAGATGTGATGCATAAAACCAAATAAGTGTTTGAAATGAATTAAATTAACTCTTTTTACAAGAAGACTGTACTGTTGTGTAACCATTATCAGTCGCTGCACTTTGTTTGCTAAATTGTTTCTCCGCGTAAATTCCCTCTTTCTCGCCTCATGCGCTACGCACTCATTGTTGTAGCATCTGGATCAGCAGTCGCAGGTGTCAGTGGTGGGGATGGCAAGCGGAGGGTGAGAGGGGGGGGGGGATGTTGACGGGTGTGAGGGGTGGGAATGAGGGGCGGAGACACACTGGTTAAGGTGAAGGCTCAAGTGGCGATTTTTTACGGCCATGGCGCCACTATCATGAGCGGCGTGCACTTGGCGAGTGTGACTTCCGCTGCCTGAGTGTATAAAGGGTGCAGGTCTTCCGCCCTGAGCCAGTGCTCGCTAGGGAAAGCCGCGGTAAGTCGACCTTCTGTGTCCTCCTCTCGTGGAGAGCTCTTCTCGCCCGCGTGACGTCCCGCCTGGCAGGGTGAAGGGCTGGGCAGACTATTGACCTCTGTACCCCTACAGTGCTGGCTGTAGGTCTCTATACCCCTAGAGTGCTGTGTGTATCTCTGTACCCCTACTGTGCTGTTTGTATCTCTGAACCTCTACAGTGCTGCGTGTAGGCCTCTGTACCCCTACAGTGCCGTGTGTATCTCTGTACCCCTACAGTGCTGTGTGTATCTCTGTACCCCTACAGTGCTGTGTGTATCTCTGTACCCCTACATTGCTGTGTGTAGGTCTATGTATCCCTACAGCGCCGTGTGTATCTCTGTACCCCTACAGTGCTGTGTGTATCTCTGTACCCCTACAGTGCTGGCTGTAGGTCTCTGTACCCCTACTGTGCTGTGTGTATCTCTGTACCCCTACAGTGCTGTGTGTATCTCTGTACCCCTACAGAGCTGCGTGTATCTCTGTACCCCTACAGTGCTGTGTAGGTCTCTGTACCCCTACAGTGCTGTGTGTATCTCTGTACCCCTACAGTGCTGTGTGTATCTCTGTACCCCTACAGTGCTGTGTAGGTCTCTGTACCCCTACAGTACTGTGTATAGGTCTCTGTACCCATACAGTGCTGTGTGTATCTCTGTACCCCTACAGTGCTCTGTGTATCTCTGTACCCCTACAGTGCTGTGTGTATCTTTGTACCCCTACAGTGCTGTATGTATCTCTGTACCCATGCAGTGCTGTGTGTATCCCTGTACCCATACAGCGCTGCGTTTATCTCTGTACCCCTACAGCGCTGTGTGTATCTCTGTACCCCTACAGTGCTGTGTGTATCTCTGTACCCCTACAGTGCTGTGTGTATCTCTGTACCCCTACAGTGCTGTGTGTAGGTCTCTGTACCCCTACAGTGCTGTGTGTATCTCTGTACCCCTACAGTGCTGTGTGTATCTCTGTACCCCTACAGTGCTGTGTGTATCTCTGTACCCCTACCGTGCTGTGTGTAGGTCTCTGTATCCCTACAGTGCTGTGTGTATCTCTGTACCCCTACAGTGCTGTGTATAGGTCTCTGTACCCCTACAGTGCTGTGTGTATCTCTGTACCCCTACAGTGCTGTGTGTGTCATTGTACCCCTACAGTGATGTGTGTTTCTCTGTACCCCTACAGTGCTGTGTGTAGGTCTCTGTACCCCTACAGTGCTATGTGTAGGTCTATGTACCCCTACAGTGCTGTGTGTATCTATGTACCCCTACAGTGATGTGTGTTTCTCTGTACCCTTACAGTGCTGTGTGTAGGTCTCTGTACCCCTACAGTGCTGGCTGTAGGTCTCTGTACCTCTACAGTGATGTGTGTATCTCTGTACCCCTACAGTGCTGTGTGTATCTCTGTACCCCTACAGTGCTGTGTGTAGGTCTCTGTACCCCTACAGTGCTGTGTGTATCTCTGTACCCCTACAGTGCTGTGTGTATCTCTGTACCCCTACAGTGCTGTGTGTATCTCTGAACCCCTACAGTGCTTTGTGTAGGTCCCTGTACCCCTACAGTGCTGTGTGTATCTCTGTACACCTACAGTGCTGTGTGTATCTCTGTACCCCTACAGTGCTGTGTGTATCTCTGTACCCATACAGTGATGCGTGTAGGTCTCTGTACTCCTACAGTGCTGTGTGTATCTCTGTACCCCTACAGTTCTGTGTGTAGGTCTCTGTACTCCTACAGTGCTGTGTGTATCTCTGTACCCCTACAGTGCTGTGTGTAGGTCTCTGTACCCCTACAGTGCTGTGTGTATCTCTGTACCCCTGCAGTGCTGTGTGTATCTCTGTACCCCTACAGTGCTGTGTGTATCTCTGTACCCCTACACTGCTGTGTGTATCTCTGTACCCCTACAGTGCTGTGTGTATTTCTGTACCCCTACAGTGCTGTGTGTATCTCTGTACCCCTACAGTGCTGTGTGTATCTCTGTACCCCTACAGTGATGCGTGTAGGTCTCTGTACTCCTACAGTGATGTGTGTATCTCTGTACCCCTACAGTGATGTGTGTTTCTCTGTACCCCTACAGTGCTGTGTAGGTCTCTGTACCTCTACAGTGCTGTGTGTATCTCTGTACCTCTACAGTGCTGTGTGTATATCTGTACTTCTACAGTGCTGTGTGTAGGTCTCTGTACCCCTACAGTGCTGTGTGTATCTCTGTACCCCTACAGTGCTGTGTGTATCTCTGTACCCCTACAGTGCTGTGTGTATCTCTGTACCCCTACAGTGCTGTGTGTATCTCTGTACCCCTACAGTGCTGTGTGTATCTCTGTACCCCTACAGTGCTGTGTGTATCTCTGTACCCCTACAATGCTGTGTGTAGGTCTCTGTACCCCTACAGTGCTGTGTGTATCTCTGTACCGCTACAGTGTTGTGTAGGTCTCTGTACCCCTACAGTGCTGTGTGTATCTCTGTACCCCTACAGTGCTCTGTGTAGGTCTCTGTACCCCTACAGTGCTGTGTGTATCTCTGTACCCCTACAGTGCTGTGTGTATCTCTGTACCCCTACAGTGCTGTGTGTATCTCTGTACCCCTACAGTGCTGTGTATCTCTGTACCCCTACAGTGCTGTGTGTAGGTCTCTGTACCCCTACACTGCTGTGTGTATCTCTGTACCCCTACAGTGCTGTGTGTATCTCTGTACCTCTACAGTGCTGCGTGTATCTCTGTACCCCTACAGTGCTGTGTGTAGGCCGCTGTACCCCTACAGTGCTGGCTGTAGGTCTCTGTACCCCTACACTGCTGTGTGTATATCTGTACCCCTACAGTGCTGTGTGTATCTCTGTACCCCTACAGTGTTGTGTGTATTTCTGTACCCCTACAGTGCTGTGTGTATTTCTGTACCCCTACAGTGCTGGCTGTTGGTCTCTGTACCCCCTACTCATTTCTTCAACAGCCTGACATGCATTAATGTCTTAGCTATGTCTTCATTTAAAAAGTCTTAGTAAAGATTATGCATGATTGGCTGGGAACTACAATTACAGCGCGAAATGGCGAAAGTACCGGCGTATTGAGAGGGGCTTGCTAAGTACAACTAGGAAGGCATCGGTTCATTGATATCTATACTGCAAATAGTTGTTGCTGATAAATTGCGGGTGACAGTCATTGGAGATAAAGTAGACAGTAATTGTTGTCACGGCGTTCGAGACGAAACGTTAAAAGTAATGTCTGATAAATCATGTTTGAAGCTGACTGAGCACAAGAAAGCCTCTGCACAACTCAGAGCTTGAGAGCGCCACACGAGGACAGGGACCTTGCGTCCCGCATTACAGGGGTGAGAACGCTGGCAGTTTTGACTGACCAGTGTGAGCTTGCTCGCTCCTTCAACGGCAAGCGCTGCTAGCAGGTACTGGCGATAGAGTGGACATGTCGGCCGAGCGATACGGAGGCGACACTGATAGGTGTTATCACGGGGTGGCTCTCCAAAGAAGCCGTGTATCTCGGTCGGGGGCAGACTGATAGGGACGCCTGACAACGTATCTGCCGCTAGACCTCGTGCACAGGAGTGGTGAAGCAGGAAGCTCATCGCATTGCAGCTGCAGTAGAGTGCTTTGCGATGTGTCCCGCGCTGTTTCGCCGTCTCAATGTAAATGTTGATGCGCTGAATGAGTGAACACGTATTTTGTTTCACTGGACAGCCCTGTTCTTGTCAGCAGAACAACAAAAATCGAGTCCGCAGTATTATCAATGTTGGTCACACGTGGTTTCCAAGTGCGGCGTGTGGGAGGTTTACAGCCTCCCCAGTCACAAGTGAAATGTGTGCGGCGTGTGGGAGGTTTACAGCCTCCCCAGTCACAAGTGAAATGCATTTGGACTGACCTCATTTGAAGTGACTGAGAGGCGGAAACTTGATACACAGTTAGAGAGTTCTATGCTACAGTCACAGCTAGAAAGTTCTATGCTACAGTCACAGCTAGAAAGTTCTATGCTACAGTCACAGCTAGAGAGTTCTATGCTACAGTCACAGCTAGAGAGTTCTATGCTACAGTCACAGTTAGAAAGTTCTATGCTACAGTCACAGCTAGAGAGTTCTATGCTACAGTCACAGCTAGAAAGTTCTATGCTACAGTCACAGTTAGAGAGTTCTATGGTACAGTCACAGTTAGAAAGTTCTATGCTACAGTCACAGCTAGAGAGTTCTATGCTACAGTCACAGCTAGAGAGTTCTATGCTACAGTCACAGCTAGAAAGTTCTATGCTACAGTCACAGTTAGAAAGTTCTATGCTACAGTCACAGCTAGAGAGTTCTATGCTACAGTCACAGCTAGAGAGTTCTATGCTACAGTCACAGCTAGAAAGTTCTATGCTACAGTCACAGCTAGAAAGTTCTATGCTACAGTCACAGCTACAAAGTTCTATGCTACAGTCACAGTTAGAAAGTTCTATGCTACAGTCACAGCTAGAGAGTTCTATGCTACAGTCACAGCTAGAGAGTTCTATGCTACAGTCACAGCTAGACAGTTCTATGCTACAGTCACAGCTAGAGAGTTCTATGCTACAGTCACAGCTAGAGAGTTCTATGCTACAGTCACAGCTAGAGAGTTCTATGCTACAGTCACAGCTAGAAAGTTCTATGCTACAGTCACAGCTAGAGAGTTCTATGCTACAGTCACAGCTAGAAAGTTCTATGCTACAGTCACAGCTAGAGAGTTCTATGCTACAGTCACAGCTAGAAAGTTCTATGCTACAGTCACAGCTTGGAAGTTCTATGCTACAGTCACAGCTAGAGAGTTCTATGCTACAGTCACAGCTAGAGAGTTCTATGCTACAGTCACAGCTAGAAAGTTCTATGCTACAGTCACAGCTAGAAAGTTCTATGCCACAGTCACAGCTAGAAAGTTCTATGCTACAGTCACAGCTAAACGTTCTTGGAATTGCAGTGGTATGCTTTTTTTTCTTTCGCTCTCTATAGAGAACTGACTAGTGACAATTGATAATCTCTTCTATAGAGAACTGACTAGTGACAACTGATAATCTCTTCAATGTTCTTGTCCTCTTCCGCCCATTAATTTGCAAAACATTCTCTTTAGCTATTTATCGTAAATCTTCTCGAGAAACCTTAATAGGTTTACTTCTTCTACATTTTCTGTCCATCTGCCGGTCTATCCATCCTTTGGTCGATCCTTCCATCCATGTGTGTGTGAATGTGCATGTGTGTGTGTGGGGGGGGGGGGGGGAGGGGGGGGGGTAGTGTGCGTGTGTATGTGTGTGGTTTGTATGTGCGTGTGATCCGTGTGTGTGTGTGTGTGTGTGTGTGTGTGTATGTATGTGTAGTGTGCGTGGGTGTAGTGCGCGTGTGTATGTGTGTGGTTTGTATGTGCGTGTGATCCGTATGTGTGTACGTGCGCGTGCGTGTGTATGTGTTTGTGTGTGTTCGTGCGCACACGCGCGTGCTTGGGTGTGTCTACCCATTTGTCCCTTTCTTTCTTTGTTCTGACAGATTGCTTCACGCAATGCAAATAAAATGTACGTGGCTCTGTTTCAGATGCTGTCGATTTGTGCTCTCGCATTTTTCGTTCTTCTCCACGTCGGAGCTGCCGAAGGTAATTTTAGCGACCCCAACACGCGTCTGCAGTCCTCGTGTGCATGCTTACTGTGTGACCTGTGTTGTTCATGTGAGGTTTTTTACTGTCGCCCTCGTCACTGCCGGAAAGACAGATGAGCGTCTAAAGGCGCCTACACACGTACCTGTTTTCAAACTGATTTTGCTCCCGATCCGGTCTGACCGTGCGTGTAAAAATCGGGTTGACAGCCACACGCAACGATAAGCAGTGGAGCCGTGCCGACGTGAAGGTGCATTGACCCGCATTTCCAATTTTAAAATGTAGGAGCTTTCACGACCTATTGATGCATTCAACATACATCTTTGATAAATTAATGCTGTTCATGGCTTACATTTTCTTTGGATGGGTTTCTAGTATCCCCAAATACAGCGTTTTCTGTGCGAAGCGTAGCCTCGTTCTCGCGCCTAATTACGAACAGTCGAGCCGAGGACAGATGCTCTCGCGTCGCCCGGCATAGGAATCGGTCGGGACCGGGTCGGGGAATAGAGCCTGCCCTATTGACAAGAATCGGGCCGGATTGTATGCAAATGAGTCAACAGTTCCGATTCTTGACCGGATCGGCAGCAAAATCGGGGGACAACCGGTGCGTGTGTCGGCGCCTTTACCCCACTGCTGCAAGCTCAGGGTTGCTGGGTTGTCATTCAAGGACTCCCTCCGCGATTCACACGAGGCAAATAAATAGGGAGAATACGTATTGACGTGGTCTCATTCTACCAGCTCTTGTAATTGTTCGTGATCACTGGTCTTACATAGCTACCAATGCTGATAGGTCATCAAACTCATTCATTCATTCGTTCATTCGGTGTTTTTTCCCCCAAGGAAATCCTGGGATGTAAGCCTGACGATTGCGATGGTTGTGCAGGAAGCTCACAACATTGACATGCATTGATCGTTGCGTGGCGCAGGCAGATGGCGTGCCGGGTTGTGCCTTCAGCGAACTTATGTAAATCGCTTTCATTGAGTGACATGGAAATCGTATTCGCGGTGAGATATGGAAATCGTATCCGTGGTGAGACATGGAAATCGTATCAGTGGTGAGACATGGAAATTGTATCCGTGGTGAGACATGGAAATCGTATCCGTGGTGAGCCATGGAAATCGTATCCGTGGTGAGACATGGAAATCGTATCAGTGGTGAGCCATGGAACTCGTATCAGTAGTCAGACATGGAAATCGTATCCGTGGTGAGACATGAAACTCGTATCCGTGGTGAGACATGGAAATCGTATCCGTAGTGAGGCATGGAAATCGTATCAGTTGTGAGACATGGAAATCGTATCAGTTGTGAGACATGGAAATCGTATCCGTGGTTAGGCATGGAAATTGTATCAGTGGTGAGACATGGAAATCGTATCCGTGGTGAGACATGGAAATCGTATCCGTGGTGAGACATGGAAATCGTATCCGTGGTGAGACATGGAAATCGTATCAGTAGTCAGACATGCAAATCGTATCAGTTGTGAGTCATGGAAATCGTATCCGTGGTGAGACATGGAAATTGTATCCGTGGTGAGACATGGAAATTGTATTCATGGTGAGACATGGAAATTGTATCCGTGGTGAGACATGGAAATCGTATCCGTGGTGAGACATGGAAATTTTATCCGTGGTGAGACATGGAAATCGTATCCGTGGTGAGACATGGAAATTGTATCCGTGGTGAGACATGAAAATTGTATCCGTAGTGAGACATGGAAATCGTATCAGTAGTGAGACATGGAACTCGTATCCGTGGTGAGACTTGGAAATTGTATCCGTAGTGAGACATGGAAATTGTATCCGTGGTGAGACATGGAAATCGTATCCGTGGTGAGACATGGAAATCGTATCCGTGGTGAGACATGGAAATTGTATCCGTGGTGAGACATGGAAATCGTATCCGTGGTGAGACATGGAAATTGTATCCTTGATGAGACGAATGTCTCTCTGGGGGCGCATGGCTGGACGCTGAGAACATCCAGGACAATGAAAAACAAGACTGGTGATTTTTCATCTGAAATACTCCATGCCACTATTAGCGGGTGACACCTGTATACTGGAGCAACCTTGTTGCACCTGGGTTGTCTGTCTGACGCGCCTTGCACTTGGATCATTACGGCAGACACACTTGTCAATTTTCACGTTTTTCGCGTAATTCTTACGGAATTAGGGCAGTGTTCAAGTCCCCCGGCGTCAGCTAAAGATCTTACGTTTCTCTCCAGTTTTTGCCACATGAACAAAACTTTCATAGCGCAGGCTCATCTGAGGAGGAATTGGTAGCAAATGAATCGCACGGTAACCAATCGAGCATGTGCAAAATTTTGGCTTGTTGCGCAAATATATATTTTGTTAAGCGCATACTGTGTTGCTGAATATTGTGGTATTTCATTGCATACTTGTTTGTTGAAATATGATTTAGTTACGCAAACGTTACTTGCTGGCCCTGTTTTGCATCTCTTGAAGAAAGTGCAATAAGGATAGGAGTATAATGTGCTTTTCTCCCTGTCTGCAATAAGGATAGTAGTATAATGTGCTTTGCTCCCTGTCTGCAATAAGGATAGTAGTATAATGTGCTTTGCTCCCTGTCTGCAATAAGGATAGTAGTATAATGTGCTTTTCTCCCTGTCTGCAATAAGGATAGTAGTATAATGTGCTTTGCTCCCTGTCTGCAATAAGGATAGGAGTATAATGTGCTTTTCTCCCTGTCTGCAATAAGGATAGGAGTATAATGTGCTTTTATCCCTGTCTGCAATAAGGATAGGAGTATAATGTGCTTTGCTCCCTGTCTGTGAAAACGAAAGACCGATTGCTTCGTGTTGTATCTGTGTTTGCGCATGTGTTTTTAAAAATATTTTGATGGTTAATGTCGCGATTGGTTCATTATCATGCATTTCATTCGGAGTTTTGTTCAGAAATATAGTATGGCTTGCACATTTCCACGTAGGCGTCCTCTGTAGCTTGCGAGGAATGGGCAGACAGCGTTTCATATTTCAAAAAGTATCATTCCAGTGACTCACAAGCCGCTTGCGGGCTGTGTCCAAAGAACAGCGCATTTGGTGGCAGTTTAGGAAAGTCTGACTGAGTGTCCATGCACGAAGTCGAATGAACTAAAATACCAAAATCGTCAGTTTTTATGCAAGCTTTATGAACTTGAAACCACTCTTCAAAATAGGCAAGAGAGATTTGTCATGGAAACTCTCTTCAAAGCAGCATTTATATGCCTCTCTTCAACACCAGCACTTTTAGTCACGCTCGCTTTACATCAGTCAGCCAAGCAGTACACATTGCAGCCCTGACGTGACGCCTTCACAGTTTGTTGCGTGTCCTGGGGCCCGAGTGTTTCTCCCTGCAATGCGCGGTGGTCTCTCTGTACTGCCATGATTGCTAAAGGCTCACGAGCTCAGCTGGAGAGCGGATTTTAACATCTAAACATACTGATTCATCAGGGCAACTTTCCAGACCATTAAAAGTGTCCTCGTGTTTGCCACGTATGTATTGGGCACTTCAGCACCCCATGTTGATAATCTGATCCGTTTTGCCTACCGCTCCTGGGTAGTCGAGTTGTCTTTAATTTAAAGATTCTCTCTTCCCACGGATCTGGTAGTCATTGAAGGCCATGGACACGTACTACGATTTCCACGTTGCGATGGAATGTCATTAACTGGGACGCCCATTGCGGCATCTGCATTGCCAAAGACCAAATCATTACCGTGCATAATTTGATAACATTTATCAGGGAAACAGGTATCTTTTGTTATGCAGTGCTTTCACATTGACTGCTCTCGTGCATCCGGCTGCCCAAGCAGCTTGCGACTGAGGTGTCCAACGTGGAGGCAGGTGGAAAGCTCTTGGATTGAGGTGAATAAGATCCCTCGCGTCTCCTCTCCGTGTCTGCCCAAGGCTTGTCAATGGAGGGTGAGAACTGCTCAGAGGTGTGGCGACTCGAAGTTTTCAGATCAGCTCCTCTCCGTGTCTGCCCAAGGCTTGTCAATGGAGGGTGAGAACTGCTCAGAGGTGTGGCGACTCGAAGTTTTCAGATCAGCTCCATGCACACTTTTCATGCCCTGGCGTCCCTGTTGGGAAAAACCATCTCCACAAGTGTTTCGTAGAAAGCTCACACTCGCTGTAGCTCAGACGTCAAGCGGAACGCGAGTCTGATCGTTTTAAACTAATGGTGCCTTCTCTGGCCCTCAATGCCTTTTTATTGCATAACTGTTTTAAAAAGGTGATATTTTATATTTACGCGTGATAAAAAAACCCAATAATCTAAGGTAAGAGAGCATATAATAACACAGCTTAAGCTATTTCACTCTGAAATCAAAGCATCCCCTGATGTGATGACGTTGATGAGTCTTTATTGGCCATTTAGTGTGGGGAGAAAGTGCAAGCCTTGCTTAGGAAGGGGTCTCCTCAATGTGATTCGAGAATACGGGTACTTGCCATAGACGGAGTAGTTATTACAACATGCCTCTCAATTATTACTGAATGCCACCGCAACAGCCTTGCAAGTTCTTGTACAACACCGTGTGTGTGTGTGGGCTTGTGTCGATGATTTTCCGTGCAAACATGGAATGCGGATGAAGCTAATGTTCGAGAGCATTGTTGCACCGCTCCGCTTACAGCTTATTATTATTTTTCGTTGAATTTGATTGTTTACGCTTTTGATCTTGAAGTGAATCGACCGGAAGTGGGCTACACGCGCAAGCCCGAGAAAGAAGCCGTGAATGGCCGATACCATAAAAGACAAAACCAAGCTGGCTGTCTGGAAGAAATAAACCACTACCCTACATATGTAAAGAGATATACTGATGCAACTATCTGGAATGCACAGTCGATTCAAACAGCGATTTTTGTAGCTCTGTTTAGTAGGAAAATCCCCAGGCATATTTTGTGAGAGATACTGGCAGGAGATTTGTCATCGAGCAGATCGAAGTGATTGGAAGGGCCTCTCTACTGATGGCGCGGCGAGAATAACTGACCCTGGACATGCTGTTTTCCATCGACAAGCGGGGACAGGAACAGTTTGTCCTCTCCAAAGTTGGCTCCAGTCTCCAGTAAACTTTACGCAACGACCTCCACTGTTCGACGTCACTTCGGTCATCCACATCACCCTGTTGACTCCCAGACGCCAGACAAAAAGGTCCACCACGAGGTCACGTGTTCCGTCCTCGCTTGAACTCCATGAAACTTTTCCTTATTGCTCTCTGCAGGCTTCTCAGCTCAATGTTGGGAAGTGTGAAGATCAGCGAGGAGTCTAATGCTGTGTATGTTGATGCTTAGTGATGTTATGGATACAAGGATACTCGTCTTTGACACGCGTCAGTCGAAATTGTTATATCTCGGTCGAAAACGTTGACAGATCTCTACAAAGGAGGCGTGAGCGTTATGTACAGTACTGCGTTACAAGCTATCGCACGCGTTGACAGCGTTTACTGTTCTAGTTTGCAGTGAAAACACATAGGACGATCAAGTGTTTCCTCTGTCGAGACTGGGAATCCGAGTCGCGCGCACCCGAAGCAGGGAGGGTGGACAGGAAAATATCGGTGTGCGCAGTCATGACGCCTGTCCAGTGTAGGGTAACAGGGTCCTTCCCACGGACGTGTGTGGACAGCGTGGGACGATCCCACACACTCGAGAGATGACACATAAAGAAACACACTTCACCCGGCTCCCCACTCGACTGCAGGGTCTCTTGCACGAGGGAAATCACGTTTGGGTCACTCTCCTGATGTCCTAGTGATCTGATGACCCGGATTGCAGAAGACACTCTGGAGTCTTTTTTCCCTTTTCCCGTCCATAAAGATGCATTTTCCACATTTTGTCCCTCTTTCCCGCCAATGAAATATCATTCTCAACATTTTTTACCTCTTTTCCGTCCAAGAAGACGCATTCTCACTCTCTCCCTATTTCCCGCCTGTGAAGGTGCATTCTCTGCATCCTCAACACTTTTTCCTTCTTTCCCTTCCATAAGGATGTATTCTCAACACTTTCTCCCTCTATCTCGTCTGCGAAGATTCATTCTTACTCTCTCCTTCTGTTCCGTTCCTGAAGATGCGTTTTCAACACTTTTCCAGGGCTCTTTCCTGTCCGTGAAGATTGGTTCTTTTTTTGAGAAGAGAGTGAATATCCTCAAAGTATTTTGGGGTCCGCTTTTCCTCGTGGACGCGGTGTTGCCATGTGGTCCTGTCCCAGCATGCCCTGGGCGCGATTCATGGCTGCTCTCTTTGATCCGTGGCTTCACTTCTACTGTGGCCACGTGACGGCGAGTTCTAACTGGGCGATGCTTACGCCTATTTCGCCGATGTTTGGACTTGCCGCGAGAGATTTTGGCTTGCCGCGAGAGATTTTGGCTTGCTGCGAGAGATTTTGGGACTTGCCGCGAGAGATTTTGGGACTTGCCGCGATATATTTTGGGACTTACCGCGATATATTTTGGGACTTACCGTGATATATTTTGGGAATTGCCACGAGAGATTTTGGGACTTGCCGCGAGAGATTTTGGGACTTGCCACGAGAGATTTTGGGACTTGCCGCAAGGGATTTTTGGACTTGCCGCAAGGGATTTTGGGACTTGCCGTGAGATATTTTGGGACTTGCTGCGAGAGATTTTGGGACTTGCCGCGAGAGATTTTTGGACTTGCCGCGAGAGATTTTGGGACTTGCCGCAAGGGATTTTGGGACTTGCCGCAAGGGATTTTGGGACTTGCCGCGAGAGATTTTGGGACTTGCCGCGAGAGATTTTGGGACTTGCCGCGAGAGATTTTGGGACTTGCCGCGAGAGATTTTGGGACTTGCCGCGAGAGATTTTTGGACTTGCCGCGAGAGATTTTGGGACTTGCGGCACGCGCCCTCAGCTCGACATGTACTGCAGTTTTAGTGAACTTTTGGTGCAATCTCCATTTAGCTGCGAGCCATCAATACTAGTCTCTAGGTATAGTTTCCTTGTACCTGTGTCAGTAAATCTAAAATTGAGCGTTTCGCGTGGGAGCTGAAGGACAAATGGAGAACGCATCTCGTATATTTTAACTACATGAAAAATTAAGTCTCTGCACTCGAAAGATCCGTCTGACTAGCCATTTGGAACGCAGCATTGACCAGCCAATCGGGATGCAACATTGACCAGCCAATCGGGATGCAACACTGACCAGTCAATCGGGACGCAGCACTGACCAGTCAATCGGGACGCAGCACTGACCAGTCAATCGGGATGCAACACTGACCAGCCAATCGGGATGCAACATTGACCAGCCATTTGGGACGCAGCATTGACCAGCCATTTGGGACGCAGCACTGACCAGCCATTTGGGACGCAGCACTGACCAGCCATTTGGGACGCAGCACTGACCAGCCATTTGGGACGCAGCACTGACCAGCTAATCGGGACGCAGCACTGACCAGCCAATCGGGACGCAGCACTGACCAGCCATTTGGGACGCAGCACTGACCAGCCATTCGGGACGCAGCACTGACCAGCCACAGTGACTTTAGAGATTAGTATTGATGGCTCAGAGCTAAATGGAGATTGCACCAACAGTTCACTAAAACTGCTACTTTACTCAAATCAACATGTGACGAAAGGAGCGAAATTTACCGAGTTTCGATCACGTGGCCTCGTGACGCAACCTGGTGTATCACGTAACTCAGTGACGCGGTAGCGGCGTGTGCATATCCCTGCAGCCACGTGTGCATACCTGTGCAGTCACGTGTGCATACCCCTGCAGTCACGTGTGCATATCCCTGCAGTCACGTGTGCAAATCCATGCAGTCACGTGTGCATACCCCTGGAGTCACGTGTGCATATCCCTGCAGTTGCGAGTGCAAATCCCTGCAATCACGTGTACATATCCCTGCAGCCACGTGTGCATATCCCTGCAGCCACGTGTGCAAATCCCTGCAGTCACGTGTGCAAATTCCTGCAGCCATGTGTGCATATCCCTGCAGCCACGTGTGCATATCCCTGCAGTCACGTGTGCATATCCCTGCAGTCACGTGTGCATATCCCTGCAGCCACGTGTGCATATCCCTGCAGCCACGTGTGCATATCCCTGCAGCCACGTGTGCATATCCCTGCAGCCACGTGTGCATATCCCTGCAGTCACGTGTGCATATCCCTGCAGCCACGTGTGCATATCCCTGCAGCCACGTGTGCATATCCCTGCAGCCACGTGTGCATATCCCTGCAGTTGCGAGTGCAAATCCCTGCAATCACGTGTACATATCCCTGCAGCCACGTGTGCATATCCCTGCAGCCACGTGTGCAAATCCCTGCAGTCACGTGTGCAAATTCCTGCAGCCATGTGTGCATATCCCTGCAGCCACGTGTGCATATCCCTGCAGTCACGTGTGCATATCCCTGCAGTCACGTGTGCATATCCCTGCAGCCACGTGTGCATATCCCTGCAGCCACGTGTGCATATCCCTGCAGCCACGTGTGCATATCCCTGCAGCCACGTGTGCATATCCCTGCAGCCACGTGTGCATATCCCTGCAGCCACGTGTGCATATCCCTGCAGCCACGTGTGCATATCCCTGCAGCCACGTGTGCATATCCCTGCAGCCACGTGTGCATATCCCTGCAGCCACGTGTGCAAATTCCTGCAGCCACGTGTGCATATCCCTGCAGCCACGTGTTGGATGTTCCAGTACAAGTCCCCAATTACAAGATTACTTGAGTACACTGGGCTTCCTTCACATCGGGTACTACGCATAACTAAAACACAGCTTTACACACAAGAAAAGGCTGCGTGATGATAATGCGATTAAAGACGACGGGAATATCCTTGTCATTGTCATCATCGTCGTCGTCGCTATCATCATCATCACTTCATCGTTTTTGCTGCTGGTGTACCTTCCGCTTTTTCCTTTCACGAATTTCACACACACACACACACACACACACACACACACACACACACACACACACACACACACACACACACACACACACACACACACACATACGCACACACACACACACACACACTCACACACACACACACACACACACACACACACACACACACACACACACACACACACACACACACACACACACACACACACACACACACACACACACACACACACACACACACACACACACACACACACACACACACACACACACACACACACACACACACACACACACACACACACACACGCACCACCCCTCCCAATCATAGCACTGCACCTGTCGTTTGAAATCCTTTAGTTACCCCCAAACTATTGCCATGGACAAAACTCTGACGTAGACCGGGCGGTAAAGGCGATGCTGTCTGCAAGCACACTGCTCAGTATTCACGACACTGCTGTCTGCAAGCAGACTGCTCAGTATTCACGACACTACTGTCTGCAATCACACTGCTCAGTATTCACGACACTGCTGTCTGCAAGCACACTGCTCAGTATTCACGACACTGCTGTCTGCAAGCACACTGCTCAGTATTCACGACACTGGTGCTGTATGCAAGCACACTGCTCAGTATTCACGACACTGCTGTCTGCAAGCACACTGCTCAGTATTCACGACACTGCTGTCTGCAAGCACACTGCTCAGTATTCACGACACTGCTGTCTGCAAGCACACTGCTCAGTATTCACGACACTGCTGTCTGCAAGCACACTGCTCAGTATTCACGACACTACTGTCTGCAAGCACACTGCTCAGTATTCACGACACTGCTGTCTGCAAGCACACTGCTCAGTATTCACGACACTACTGTCTGCAAGCACACTGCTCAGTATTCACGACACTGCTGTCTGCAAGCACACTGCTCAGTATTCACGACACTACTGTCTGCAAGCACACTGCTCAGTATTCACGACACTACTGTCTGCAAGCACACTGCTCAGTATTCACGACACTGCTATCTGCAAGCACACTGCTCAGTATTCACGACACTTGTGCTGTCTGCAAGCACACTGCTCAGTATTCACGACACTGCTGTCTGCAAGCACACTGCTCAGTATTCACGACACTGCTGTCTGCAAGCACACTGCTCAGTATTCACGACACTGCTGTCTGCAAGCACACTGCTCAGTATTCACGACACTGCTGTCTGCAAGCACACTGCTCAGTATTCACGACACTGCTGTCTGCAAGCACACTGCTCAGTATTCACGACACTTGTGCTGTCTGCAAGCACACTGCTCAGTATTCACGACACTTGTGCTGTCTGCAAGCACACTGCTCAGTATTCACGACACTGGTGCTGTCTGCAAGCACACTGCTCAGTATTCACGACACTGCTGTCTGCAAGCACACTGCTCAGTATTCACGACACTGCTGTCTGCAAGCACACTGCTCAGTATTCACGACACTACTGTCTGCAAGCACACTGCTCAGTATTCACGACACTGCTGTCTGCAAGCACACTGCTCAGTATTCACGACACTGCTGTCTGCAAGCACACTGCTCAGTATTCACGACACTGGTGCTGTCTGCAAGCACACTGCTCAGTATTCACGACACTTGTGCTGCTGCAGCGCATTTGACATTTTGAACGGTGCACTTTTCCAAGAAGGCGATTTGCATAAAGCTCTTTGAAAACACAATCACGATTTAGTGCTAAATGGGGACAAGACATCACTGGAGATGGCCAGAAGTACTGCAGTGTGCACGCTGTTTGTTTGCTTGCTTGCTTGCTTGTTTGTTTGTTCGTTTGTTCGTTCGTTCGTTCGTTCGTTTGTGATGCCTGTAGAAACCTCGTCAAGGTCCACGCACGACTTACGACGAAGCACACCTGCATTACAACATACTCCCTGCCTGTCAGGCTTAACGGTGTGCAAGGAGCGCCACATTTCACGACGGCCGCGCGAGGACGCATGTGTGGGGAGGCTGCTGTGTGGCGTGCAAAATGTCGAGCCGAGTTTGCAGTCTGTACTGATGACCACGACCGCCGTGGTATAATTATTTGACGTGAGATGGCGCATTATTTCTCCAGTTTTTCGTGCACATGCTATGAAATTATGTGTGCAAATGCTCATTATCTTGAAGCCATGCAAAAAGTTCACAGCACAGTTGGCATATTCCCCGTTATGTATAGCCACCTTGTTTGTCTTGTGCACGATGGACATTTGAGTAAAACATTTTAGTCGAAGTTCGTCTGCTTGATAAAAGGACTCTTCCTACCACCGTAACCGCGCGTGATTTCCTCCGCATCAATGGAGAGCATCGTGCATGCACGCTTTCCCTTGCGTCCAGTTCCACTGACGCCGTGTCCATGACCTTGCAGAGGGCAGCTGTCCCAGACGCGTGTGCTACCACACCAACTGGTCGCAGTACCGACCTGGGGCCTTCAAGTTCACACCTGACAATGTGGACCCCTTCATGTGCACCCACCTGGTCTACGCCTTCGCCAAGCTCAACGGAAACCAGCTGCAGGCATTCGAATGGAACGACGACAGCGAGGAGTGGATGGTGGGCATGTAAGTTCCCACCCCCAACCCCCCACCCCACCCCCATCCCATCCCCTCCCCGCCCCCAACCTCCCACCACGCCTCCCCCCCCCCCCCCCCAACACCCCAACACCACCACCATCACATCCACCCCCAACCCCCACCCCTACCCCCACTCCCACACCACCCCCGCCCCCAACCTCCAACCACGCCTCCCCCCCCCCCGCCCCACCCCACCCCATCACCCCACCCCTACCCCACCCCCACCCCCCCCCACCCCCCACCCCCATCCCCATCTAGTGTCATCCATTATGTTGCTCTCCATCTGCCAAGGACCTTGCGTTGCACGGGGTGGAGTTAAAAATACTGACTGAATAGGCAAAGCCCCCGACAACTCTACATGTAAGCAGGATTAGAGTTGTGCTTGCTTTTGCTTGCCTCCATTTGTGTACTACCATGTTATAGGCTAAATGCTGAATAACAGAGCAGGGGAGCTTACATGTAAAACTGCTTGATGAGAAAATAGGTTTATAAGCATGGGATAAATGGAAAAACAACAACAACAGCAACAACAACAACGAAATGATTAGCAATGAAGAGATAGATAAGTATTGAAAGCATAGAAGCAGCACTGTTGTTCTGAAAGCGCCTCTACAGACTGGAAGGAAGAGGTTTCTATCAAAAAGACACAAACCGCTGATCGTTCTCACATTCTACGTGCGCCACGTCCTGCAAACCAGATGCATTTGCAGTGTGTCCCGTGTCTGCACTTCCCGTGATGGCAACCAGACAGAACCACACGCCCGTAACTCTCAGTTTTAAAATGCCTGTCTTTGAAGAAACGAGAATTACAACAACCTCAAGCAGATATACATGTATAATGTCTGTTTTTGTCGGTAAAAGAATTACAACAACCTCAAGCAGTTATAAATTGCCTGTCTGCGTAGGTTAAATAATTACAACACCTTCAAGCAGTTAGGGAAAAAATGTTTTTCTATGAAAGTTATAGCATGCCTGTCTTTGTAGGTATAAGAAATTCATCAACCTAAACCAGTTAGAAAATCCATGACTTTGTAAGTACGAAACTTTCAGCAACTTA
>JAWQFJ010009529.1:2500-12500 GCA_034096865.1 Theodoxus fluviatilis | reverse complement strand
TTTATTGATTTATAAACTGTTCGTCCGAGCAGGGTAAGGAGTAATGTGCAATTACGGGATTGAAAGTAACCTGACAATATCTTTCATCAAATCAAAGGATAAACTGAGAACCTAGAACTGATCAGACAAACAGGTGTTATGAAGGTGTATGTGCATAAAGAAACATGTTAAAACAATTTTTTCCTTTCAGAAATATGAATATAATTAAATAGTGGACTTATTTACAGGAACAACAAGAGGAGGGCGACCACAGAAGTGTGGCGATACGTAGTAACCTGAAGGAGGAGTCTGACTCCGGAAGCTTGCCTTTGCTACGCCGTATTGCCAGACTTCTGTGGCCGCCCTCCTCTTATTCTTCATGAATTATAGTCTGACACCGGCCCTTCACCTCTTTAATTACAAGAAAAAGATCTTCACAATACCTTTCTTACAGTTTTCCCCACCCACCCCATCCACGCACTTCATCCGCACGCCCCCTCCCACCCAATCCACACACCCAATCCCACCTCATCCACACACTCCATCCCACCTAATCCACACACCCCATCCACCCCTACCCCCACCCCCACCCCAGTCCATCCATACACCCCTCCCCAGTCCATCCACACGCCCCATCCACCACCCCCCCCATCCCACCCCATGTACACACACCCCATCCCACCCCATCCACACACCCCATCCTACCCTATCCACACACCCCATCCCACCCCATCCACACACAATTACCCACCTCCACCCCTTTATCTGCGCTTGTTGCTGATTACTTGCATAACAATGAAACAATAAGCCACGCCGTTTCAGCACTGTTGCCATGCTATCTACAAGTTGCCTGGAGTCGGGGACGAGTGGTTTTCTGAATGTCTCAGCTTCTGCGTCCCAAAGTCCCTTCCTCGTCCTTTCACTCCCCGCACTTTCCGTGGCGCCTGGCGACGGTGCTCTCAGGTCTGCTGGGTCGTGGTCTCGCACACAGAGGCTCCGGCAGTCGGCACTCTCTGCTGAATCGACTCCAAGGACCCCGGTGTGCCTGGCAGTAAAATGGTACAGAGGCAGTGTTAGACAAGCACTGATCTTCTTGGAGGAGGGAGTCACTTCCGCAGTCGCTGTTCTTTCGTGTCCATTTTTTGCTTGTCTCGCAAAGCTCCAAACCTGGGATTGTTCCCAAAGACATCCTGTTCCTGGACATTTCTTTGGCGATGGATTTTTCAACAATTTTAACCTATCGCATCCCCTCCACTTAGGAATGCGCTCCAGCGCCTACGTAACAGCTGTGGACACGTCTGTTTTGATTTCGTAATTGCTTACGAAAGTGAATAGAGTTTTAAACAGAACCATCGGACTTCACTACTTTGACAGTCGTCCTCCTCCAAATCCTTCAGTTACTGAAATAGCTCTTGGGCGTTAGTGTCGTTTCTATATAACATGGAAGACAACTCCAACGTATGCATAGGCCTGTCATGTACTAATAGTAATCAACATTTTATTTCTAAAGCACATCTACAAATGCGTCGAGAGGCTCACAGTTCTTCACATACAATTTGAGAATGTACAGAGATCACACACACACACACACACACACACACACACACACACACACACACACACACACACACACACACACACACACACACACACACACACACACACACACACACACACACACACACACACACACACACACACACACACACGAGTGACATTTTTCTTACAGATCCTTAAAAGAAAACATAGGAGAGATGAACTGATGAAAAGGAACTAAATGAATTGATGAATAAATAAATGAATAAATACAAAAATGAATGGATGGATGAATAAATAGATGAATAACTGAATCAATCAAAGAATCAATTAATCAATCAAACAAACATACAAACAAATAAAAAGATAAACAAACAAACATGTCGAATACTCCCTCCGGCGTTTGAAGATCCAAACCCGGTTCAACATTTCCCTAACCGTTTGTAGGTCGCAGTGACATCTGGAGATGGCATGCTTAAATAAACTTTAACCTGCACAGCATTTACGTTGTTTGCAATACTACCGTGTGTGTGAACATGTCATTTTCCTAATGTATTTCCCTACAGCATGATTTTAGCGTTTCTATTTACATTTCGAAAGTGTCCCAATTTGGGTGACGATGAGATATCTTTCAGTCCGTGGGTCGGTCGGACGGACGGACGGACAGTCTGTCGGTCACTCGGTCGGTCGGTCGCTCGGTCGCTCGGTTTTGTCTCGTCTCGTCTCGTCTCGTCTCTTCTGTCAACGATTGTCATCCGAGTCAAGGTCAACATATGTGTGTTGCAGGACTGGGCGTCCACCTACTGGAGTCAAGGTCAACATATGTGTGTTGCAGGACTGGGCGTCCACCTACTGGAGTCAAGGTCAACATATGTGTGTTGCAGGACTGGGCGTCCACCTACTGGAGTCAAGGTCAACATATGTGTGTTGCAGGACTGGGCGTCCACCTACTGGAGTCAAGGTCAACATATGTGTGTTGCAGGACTGGGCGTCCACCTACTGGGGCAACGATTGTCATCCGAGTCAAGGTCAACATATGTGTGTTGCAGGACTGGGCGTCCACCTACTGGGGCAACGGTTGCTCCAAGGACAAGCTGGTCATCGGGCTGCCCACCTACGGCCGGACCTTCACGCTGTCCAGCAGCGCCAACAACGGCGTGGGAGACTCGGTGCGAGGGGCGGGCACTGCCGGCACGGAGACACGAGAGGCAGGCTTCCTGGCCTACTACGAGGTGACCTCCCCTTCCCATCTCTTCCGCCTGGCCCCTCCCCCTCCCCCTCCCCCTCCCCTTGCTGTGCTCTGTCTGGCCCCTCCCCCTCCCCCTCCCCTTGCTGTGCTCTGTCTGGCCCCTCCCCCTCCCCCTCCCCCTCCCCTCGCTGTGCTCTGTCTGTCCCCTCCCCCTCCCCCTCCCCTCGCTGTGCTCTGTCTGTCCCCTCCCCCTCCCTCTCCCCTCGCTGTGCTCTGTCCCATCAGCCGCTAATCTTCCTCCTCTTCTCCACCACGCCCTCGTCTTGTATTCCACACCACGCCCTCCTCTTGTATCCCACACCAAGCCCTTTTGTATCCCACACCACGCCCTTTTGTATCGCACACCACGCCCTCCTCTTGTATCCCACATCAAGCCCTTTTGTATCGCACACCACGCCCTCCTCTTGTATCCCACACCACGCCCTCCTCTTGTATCCCACACCTCGCCCTTTTCTTGTATCCCACACCACGCCCTCCTCTTATATCCTACACCACGCCCTCCTCTTGTATCCCACACCACGCCCTCCTCTTGTATCCCACACCACACCCTCTTGTATCCCACACCACGCCCTCTTCTTGTATCCCACACCTCGCCCTTCTCTTGTATCCCACACCTCGCCCTTCTCTTGTATCCCACACCTCGCCCTCTTCATGTATCCCACACCACGCCCTCTTCTTGTATCCCACACCACGCCCTCTTCTTGTGTCCCAGACCAAGCCCTTTTGTATCCCACACCCCGCCCTCTCTCCTCTTGTATCCCACACCTCGCCCTTCTCTTGTAACCCACACCTCGCCCTTCTCTTGTATCGCACACCACGCCCTCCTCTTGTATCCCACACCACGCCCTCCTCTTGTATCCCACACCACGCCCTTCTCTTGTATCCCACACCACGCCCTCCTCTTGTATCCCACACCACGCCCTCCTCTTGTATCGCACACCACGCCCTCCTCTTGTATCCCACACCACGACCTCCTCTTGTATCCCACACCACGCCCTTCTCTTGTATCCCACACCAAGCCCTCTTGTATCCCACACCACGCCCTCCTCTTGCATCCCACACCACGCCCTCCTCTTGTATCCCACACCGCGCCCTCCTCTTGTATCCCACACCAAGCCCTCTTGTATCCCACACCACGCCCTTCTCTTGCATCCCACACCACGCCCTCCTCTTGTATCGCACACCACGCCCTCCTCTTGTATCCCACACCACGCCCTCCTCTTGTATCCCACACCACGCCCTTCTCTTGTCTCCCACACCACGCCCTCCTCTTGTATCCCACACCACGCCCTCCTCTTGTATCCCACACCAAGCCCTCTTGTATCCCACACCACGCCCTCCTCTTGCATCCCACACCACGCCCTCCTCTTGTATCCCACACCACGCCCTCCTCTTGTATCCCACACCACGCCCTCCTCTTGTATCCCACACCACGCCCTCTTGTATCCCACACCACGCCCTCCTCTTGCATCCCACACCACGCCCTCCTCTTGTATCCCACACCGCGCCCTCCTCTTGTATCCCACACCAAGCCCTCTTGTATCCCACACCACGCCCTCCTCTTGCATCCCACACCACGCCCTCCTCTTGTATCCCACACCACGCCCTCCTCTTGTATCCCACACCACGCCCTCTTGTATCCCACACCACGCCCTCCTCTTGTATCCCACACCACGCCCTCCTCTTGTATCCCACACCACGCCCTCCTCTTGTATCCCACACCACGCCCTCCTCTTGTATCCCACACCACGCCTTCCTCTTGTATCCCACACCACGCCCTCCTCTTGTATCCCACACCACGCCCTCCTCTTGTATCCCACACCACGCCCTCCTCTTGTATCCCACACCACGCCCTCCTCTTGTATCCCACACCACGCCCTCCTCTTGTATCCCACACCACGCCCTCCTCTTGTATCCCACACCACGCCCTCCTCTTGTATCCCACACCACGCCCTCCTCTTGTATCCCACACCACGCCCTCTTGTATCGCACACCACGCCCTCCTCTTGTATCCCACACCACGCCCTTTTGTATCGCACACCACGCCCTCCTCTTGTATCCCACACCACGCCCTTCTCTTGTATCCCACACCACGCCCTCCTCTTGTATCCCACACCACGCCCTCCTCTTGTATCCCACACCACGCCCTCCTCTTGTATCCCACACCTCGCCCTTCTCTTGTATCCCACACCACGCCCTCCTCTTGTACCCACACCACGCCCTCCTCTTATATCCCGCACTTCGCCTTCCTCTTGTATCCCACACTTCGCCCTCCTCTTGTATCCCACACCACGCCCTCCTCTTGTATCCCACACCACGCCCTCCTCTTGTATCCCACACCTCGCCCTCCTCTTGTATCCCACACCACGCCCTCCTCTTGTATCCCACACCTCGCCCTTCTCTTGTATCCCACACCACGCCCTTCTCTTGTATCCCAAACCACGCCCTCCCTCCTCTTGTATCCCAAACCACGCCCTCCCTCCTCGTGCATCCCACACCTCGCCCTTCTCTTGTATCCCACACCACGCCCTCCTCTTGTATCCCACACCACGCCCTCTTCGTGCATCCCACACCTCGCCCTTCTCTTGTATCCCACACCACGCCCTCCTCTTGTATCCCACACCTCGCCCTTCTCTTGTAACCCACACCACGCCCTCCTCTTGTATCCCACACCACGCCCTCCCTCCTCTTGTATCCAACACCACGCCTTTCTCGTGTATCCCACACCACGCCCCCCTCTTGTATCCCACACCACGCCCTCCTCTTGTATCCTACACCACGCCCTCCTCTTGTATCCCACACCACGCCCTCCTCTTGTATCCCACACCACGCCTTCCTCTTGTATCCCACACCACGCCCTCTTGTATCCCACACCTCGGCCTCCTCTTGTATCCCACACCACGCCCTTCTCTTGTATCCCACACCACGCCCTCCCTCCTCTTGCATCCCTCACCACGCCCTCCCTCCTCTTGTATCCCACACCACGCCCTCCTCTTGTATCCCACACCACGCCCTCCTCTTGTATCCCACACCACGCCCTCCTCTTGTATCCCACACCACGCCCTCCCTCCTCTTGCATCCCACACCACACCCTCCCTCCTCTTGTATCCCACACCACACCCTCCTCTTGTATCCCACACCACGCCCTCCTCTTGTATCCCACACCACGCCCTCCCTCCTCTTGCATCCCACACCACACCCTCCCTCCTCTTGTATCCCACACCACGCCCTCCTCTTGTATCCCACACCACGCCCTCCCTCCTCTTGTATCCCACACCACGCCCTCCTCTTGTATCCCACACCACGCCCTCCTCTTGCATCCCTCACTACGCCCTCTTCTTGTATCCCACACCACGCCCTCCCTCCTCTTGTATCCCACACCACGCCCTCCTCTTGTATCCCACACCACGCCCTCTTGTATCCCACACCACGCCCTCTTGTATCCCACACCACGCCCTCTTGTATCCCACACCACGCCCTCTTGTATCCCACACCACGCCCTCCCTCCTCTTGTATCCCACACCTCGCCCTTCTCTTGCATCCCACACCACGCCCTCCTCTTGTATCCCACACCACGCCCTCCTCTTGTATCCCACACCACGCCCTCCTCTTGTATCCCACACCACGACCTCCTCTTGTATCCCACACCACGCCCTCCTCTTGTATCCCACACCACGCCCTCCTCTTGTATCCCACACCACGCCCTCCTCTTGTATCCCACACCACGCCCTCCTCTTGTATCCCACACCACGCCCTCCTCTTGTATCCCACACCACGCCCTCCTCTTGTATCCCACACCACGCCCTCCCTCCTCTTGTATCCCACACCACGCCCTCCTCTTGTATCCCACACCACGCCCTCCTCTTGTATCCCACACCACGCCCTCCCTTCTCTTGTATCCCACACCACGCCCTCCCTCCTCTTGTATCCCACACCACGCCCTTCTCGTGCATCCCACACCTCGCCCTTCTCTTGTATCCCACACCACGCCCTCCTCTTGTATCCCACACCACGCCCTTCTCTTGTATCCCACACCACGCCCTCCTCTTGTATCCCACACCACGCCCTCCTCATGTATCCCACACCACGCCCTCTTCTTGTATCCCACACCACGCCCTCCTCTTGTATCCCACACCACGACCTCCTCTTGTATCCCACACCACGCCCTCCCTCATCTTGTATCCCACACCACGCCCTTCTCTTGTATCCCACACCACGCCCTTCTCTTGTATCCCACACCACGCCCTTCTCTTGTATCCCACACCACGCCCTCCCTCCTCTTGTATCCCACACCACGCCCTCCCTCCTCTTGTATCCCACACCACGCCCTCCTCTTGTATCCCACACCACGCCATCCTCTTGTATCCCACACCACGCCCTCCTCTTGTATCCCACACCACGCCCTCCCTCATCTTGTATCCCACACCACGCCCTCCTCTTGTATCCCACACCGCGCCCTCCTCTTGTATCCCACACCTCGCCCTTCTCTTGTATCCCACACCACGCCCTTCTCTTGTATCCCACACCACGCCCTCCTCTTGTATCCCACACCACGCCTTCCTCTTGTATCCCACACCACGCCCTCCTCTTGTATCCCACACCACGCCCTCCTCTTGTATCCCACACCACGCCCTCCTCTTGTATCCCACACCACGCCCTCCTCTTGTATCCCACACCACGCCTTCCTCTTGTATCCCACACCACGCCCTCTTGTATCCCACACCTCGCCCTTCTCTTGTATCCCACACCACGCCCTCCTCTTGCATCCCACACCACGCCCTCCTCGTGCATCCCACACCTCGCTCTTCTCTTGTATCCCACACCACGCCCATCTCTTGCATCCCCCACCACGCCCTCCTCTTGTATCCCACACCGCGCCCTCCTCTTGTATCCCACACCACGCCCTTCTCTTGTATCGCACACCACGCCCTCCTCTTGTATCCCACACCACGCCCTCCTCTTGTATCCCACACCACGCCCTCCTCTTGTATCCCACACCACGCCCTCCTCTTGTATCCCACACCACGCCCTCCTCTTGTATCCCACACCACGCCCTCCTCTTGTATCCTACACCACGCCCTCCTCTTGTATCCCACACCACGCCCTCCTCTTGTATCTCACACCACGCCTTCCCCTTGTATCCCACACCACGCCCTCTTGTATCCAACACCACGCCCTCCTCTTGTATCCCACACCACGCCCTCCTCTTGTATCCCACACCACGCCCTCCTCTTGTATCCCACACCACGCCCTCTTGTATCCCACACCACGCCCTCTTGTATCCCACACCACGCCCTCTTGTATCCCACACCACGCCCTCTTGTATCCCACACCACGCCCTCCTCTTGTATCCCACACCACACTCTCCTCTTGTATCCCACACCACGCCCTCCTCTTGTATCCCACACCACGCCCTCCTCTTGTATCCCACACCAGGCCCTCTTGTATCCCACACCACCCCCTCCTCTTGTATCCCACACCAGGCCCTCTTGTATCCCACACAACGCGCTCCTCTTGTATCCCACACCAGGCCCTCTTGTATCCCACACAACGCGCTCCTCTTGTATCCCACACCTCGCCCTTCTCTTGTATCGCACACCACGCCCTCCTCTTGTATCCCACACCACGCCCTCCTCTTGTATCCCACACCACGCCCTCCTCTTGTTTCCCACACCACGCCCTTCTCTTGTATCCCACACCAGGCCCTCTTGTATCCCACACAACGCGCTCCTCTTGTATCCCACACCTCGCCCTCCTCTTGTATCCCACACCACGCCCTCCTCTTGTATCCCACACCACGCCCTCTCTTGTATCCCACACCACGCCCTCCTCTTGTATCCCACACCACGCCCTTCTCTTGTATCCCACACCACGCCCTCTCTTGTATCCCACACCACGCCCTCCTCTTGTATCCCACACCACGCCCTCCTCTTGTATCCCACACCACGCCCTCCTCTTGTATCCCACACCACGCCCTCCTCTTGTATCCCACACCACGCCCTCTTGTATCCTAAACCAGGCCCTCTTGTATCGCACACCACGCCCTCCTCTTGTATCCCACGCCACGCCCTCCTCTTGTATCCCACACCAGGCCCTCTTGTATCCCACACGACGCTCTCCAAATCTATCCAACTTATGAAAATCCCTTCCTAGACAGAAAATGTCAACGAAATCTATTCCCAAACCCGTGCGTACCGTTGTCACTCCGTAGCAATAACCTTGCTTGCTCCTCCCCCTCCTCCACATTCATCCCAGTCACGTTGTTAGATTCCGCACTTACGTTTCTTTGCCCAGATTGTACAAGCCCCAAACTGACATACACACCATATTAGAATGTGACAGTCTGTCATTTTAGAAAAAATCGTACAAGGATTATAATGAATTTATGGCAGTCTGTCTTTCAGGATTGTATTGTATAAGCATTATGTTCCGTTGAGTTGTTCTGTGTTTCTTTGTGTTGTGTTGTGCTGCTGTGTTGTGTTGTGCTGTGTTGTGTTGCGCTATGCTGTGCTGTTTTGTGTGCGCTATGCTGTGCTGTACTGTGTTTTAATGTGCTGTGTTGTGTGGCGCTATGCTGTGTTGTGTTGTGTTGCGCTGTGCTGTGCTGTGTTGTGTTGCGCTATGCTGTGCTGTGCTGTGTTGTAATGGGCTGTGTTGTGTTTCGCTATGCTGCGCTTTGCTGTGCTGTGCTGTGCTGTGTTGTGTTGTGTTGTGTTGTGTTGTGTTATGCTGTGTTGTTTTGTGCTGTGCTGTGCTGTGTTGCGCTGTGTTATGGTGTGCTGTGTTGTGCTGTGCTGTGCTGTGCTGTGTTGTGTTGTGCTGTGCTGTGTTGTGTTGTGCTGTGTTATGGTGTGCTGTGTTGTGCTGTGCTGTGCTGTGATGTGGTGTGCTGTGCTGTGCTGTGTTGTGTTGTGCTGTGTTGCGCTATGCCGTGTTATGTTGTGCTGTGTTGCGCTGTGATGTGGTGTGCTGTGCTGTGCTGTGTTGTGTTGTGCTCTGTTGCGCTGTGTTGTGCTAAAAACATCATTTCTGCCGGAGATATTCCACGAAAGAGACTGCATTGACTTGACTAGTACCTTGACACAGCCTGACTGACTTTTCCCCTGCAGATCTGCAGGATGATCAACTCTGGAGCCACGGTGCATCGCATCGTAGACCAGCAGGTTCCCTACGCCACCCAGGGAGATCAGTGGGTCGGCTTTGATGACGTCACCAGCCTCAGGAACAAGGTTAGTT
>JAWQFJ010009528.1:2500-5000 GCA_034096865.1 Theodoxus fluviatilis | reverse complement strand
CTGACTTCATGCAAGCATAGACGACTTCACGCAAGCATAGCTGACTTCATGCAAACATAGCTGACTTCTTGCAAACACAACTGACCTCATGTAAGCACAGCTGACTTCATGCAAGCATAGCTGACTTCCTTCAAGCACAGCTGACTTCATGCAAGTATAGCTGACTTTATGCAACCATAGCTGACTTCACGCAAGCATAGCTGACTTCATACAAGCATACCAGCTGACTTCATGCAAGCCTAGCCGACTGAATACACGCATAGCTGACTTCATGCAAGCACAGCTGACTTTATACAAGAATAGCTGACTTCATGCAAGCACAGCTGACTTCAGGCAAGCATACCTGACCTCATGTAAGCACAGCTGACTTCAAGCAAGCATAACTGACTTCAAGGAAGCATAGACGACTTCACGCAAGCATAGTTGACTTCATACCAGCACAGCTGACTTAATGCAAGCACAGCTGATTTCATGCAACCAGAGACGATTTCACACAATCATAGCTGACTTCTGGCAAGCATAGACGAATTCATGCAAGCACAGTCGACTTCATGCAAGCATAGTTGACTTCATGCAAACAAAACTGACTTCATGCAAGCACAGTCGACTTCATGCAAGCATAGTTGATTTCATGCAAGCATAGTTGATTTCATGCAAACATATCTGACCATGCAAACATAGCTGATGTTATGCAAGCACAGCTGACCTCATGCAAGCATGGCTGACTTCATGCAAGCACAGCTGAATTCATGCAAGCATAGCTGACTTCATGCAAGCATAGCTGACTTCATGCAAGCATAGCTGACTTCATGCAAGCATAGCTGACTTCATGCAGGTATATCTGACTTCATGCAAGTATTGCTGACTTCATGCAAGCATAGCTGACTTCATGCAAGCACAGCTGATTTCATGCGTATATCTGACTTCATGCAAGCGCAGTTGACTTCATGCAAGCATAGCTGACTTCATGCAAGCACAGCTGACTTCATGCAAGTATAGCTGACTTCATGCAAGCATAGCTGACTTCATGCAAGCACAGCTGATTTCATGCAAGCATAGCTGACTTCATGCAAGCATAGCTGACTTCATGCAAGCACAGCTGACTTTATGCAAGTATAGCTGATTTTATGCAAGCATAGCTGACTTCATGCAAGCACAGCTGATTTCATGCAAGTATAGCTGACTTCATGCAAGCATAGGTGACTTCATGCACGTATAAATGACAATGTCAGCACAGCTGACTTCATGCAAGCATAGTTGACTTCAGGTAAGCATAGAAGACTTCACGCAAGCAGAGCTGATTTAATGCAAGCATTGCTGACTTCATGTAAGCACGGCTGACTTCACACAAGCATAGCTGACTGCATGCAAGCACAGCTGATTTTACGACAAAACAAATGGCCAGCTGAACCTATTGACATTTAACATGACATGTCATGGGTGGCTTGGTGCAAATGACCTGAGTAGTGCGATGAACTCTTGCAGTCAGCCTTGAACCAGCATCAAACTGGAAAACTCCCACAGGAGCGGAGAACGTATTGGTACCTAACTGTGAATGTCGTGTTACTGTGTTTGGAACCAGTCAAATATTTACCAAGTGTCTCTGTGAATATATGGTAAAATGCAGAGCGGTTGGAGATTATGCGAAACCAATGCCTATGAAAACCAATATCATTATCTTCACTTTTACTATGGCACCTTGAGGTAATCACGATTGAATGTAATCGATCGCTTTGCCTGCATTCAAACGTTACGCTTCTCGGTTAGACTCGCGTATCAACCTATCTGAAACGAACCTGAGATTTAGTGTCTTATACGCTCCTACAAAGGATTTTGCACGGAGGGCAAGGGCATTTATGGGGGACGCCAGAACAAAGGTCGCCGCGTGACCACGGCGGACTAGAGAATTTCCATAGGCAGAACAGACACTGCGCATGCCCGGCTCTCTGCCGCACTAGCAGGCCAGCCCACGCGATCATTCCAGCTTCAGAACGAGGGACGGAACGCACGCCTTTACAGTATTGCGAGTATCTCATTTTCTCATTTCTACATCCGTCCTCATGCCCCTCCAACCACCCATCTCTTCACAGCTCTTTGTCTTGCGGGGATACTTATTGATTGGCGTTTTGCTACGCGCACGCGCACATTCACACGCACATGGGCCTCTCACTTTCCGCGCTGTTGTACTGGTGGGTTTGCATGACAGGCGTTTGCGGATTCGTTTCCGAATTGTAACGTTTCACGTTGAAGGGTCGTCCATCAGGCCTCCCCAATTTGCTGTCCTTGTACATTTCGGATTTTTCATTGACAGGTGTTTTCCGAATTGTAACTTCGGACCTTCTCTTCCGTTCGCGTTTTAATTAATTGGGGTACAGCCCCACTTCTTCACGTATGATTGACGCACATTTTATGTCCTTGTACATTGGGTATTTCTCATTGACTTGCGTTTACGGCGTTTTTTCCGAATTGTAATCGCGGAACTGCCCGTCTTTTCACGTTT
>JAWQFJ010009527.1:17500-30000 GCA_034096865.1 Theodoxus fluviatilis | reverse complement strand
GGTTCTTTGGCTAGGTGACCTCGTTTCATTTCCACGCCGGTCCGGTCAGTTGGTTCAAACGAGGACAGAGTGAAAAGAGCTTGTTTTGTTTGTGGTGCAGTGTTTCTTTGAGAATCAGATTATCATCATGCCTGGAAAGTGTCGCTTTCAAGACTCTTGGACAGGAGACCCTGAATACCGTGAGTGGGTCATGCGAGCGAGAGTGGATGGGATGGCAAAGTGCTGATTTTGTGAAAAAGACATTGATGTATCCAACATGGGAGCGGCAGCGTTGAAAAGCCACATGAAAGGTGTCGCGCACCAGGCGCGTGCTAAAAAACACCAAGAAGAAAAGAGCAAACGTCAAACACGAATATATCAGATTTTGTTCAAACTGCAAAAAATGCTGAGACAGAGAGTGCTTCAAAGGTGGTGGTTCCAGCTGGCGCTGCTACGCCGGTCGAAACTAGGCCTGCACCCACTGGCAGTGGCAGTAGATCTACTGGGATTGACACTTTCTTGACAAAAGAGGACACACTGAAAGCAGAAATTTTGTGGACTTTGAAAATGGTCATCTCCCACTTCTCATTCTCCAGTACCAAAGGAATGAACGAGCTGTTCCGTCACATGTTTCCCGACAGTGTCATCGCCTCCAAGTTTGCCTTGAGTGAAAGCAAAGCCCGGTACTTGACAACTTTTGGTCTGGGGCCACATTTCTTAGACATGCTCAAGGCAAAGGCCCGGTCTTCTGATTCTCTGGTGCTGCTCTTTGATGAGTCCCTGAATGCTGAACTTCAGAAGAAACAGCTGGATACCCATGTCCGATTTTGCTATTTACCATTTGGCGCTGGATCGAAATGGCGACCGCATGTCTGTTTCAAAATGTTGCTGTTTCTAACGTAATTTGGTCAAATATAGTTCTGATTTAATTAGAATAGCTTAACTATATCGTATTCAAGAAGGGGATAACGATATATATGCTCATTTCTAAGCCATTTCGAAGACATTAGCGCCATTTCGGTAAATAGCATGACCGTCAAAATCACACAATGGCGAGTAAGAGCGTGACGGCGCAGATGCGATTTTGACGGACAAATCAGCTGAAATCGGTTAGTTTATTGGGGGTTTTGTTTCAGTTTATGCTAGAACAATCATTTAGGAAGATATTTATTGCAATATTTTGCACATATTGGAAAAAGTATTGTAGAACTCGGGACCTTCAGCGAGTGCTAAATAGACGCCGCACGCGATGTTCGAAGAAATTTCATCAGACCGGAAGTGGCCGTTGGTTCGATAGAATCCACTTTTTCTAGGATTCGCACATATCAATAACACAAGATACCAATGTAACATGAAAGATGGAAGTCTTTCTGAATTGTCTAATTTTTTTTTAACTAGTGGTAGGATTCCGTGGTAATTTGTATCAAATCTTTGCGCTACTACAGTACTAGCCAAAATGCACTCGGCAATACCACTTCACTTTCATGGCTAATTGTGGACAATCCACAAAATATTGTGAATAAAAACAAGAATGAAAGTTGTTTATGAAGCAGAAGGTTTCAAGAACATGTGTCGTGTAGTTTTGTGTTAATCCGTCTTATTTCCGCTGAGAACATACAAGCCGATTACGTAAAAAAAACACCCTCCGCCACTACCGACTCGCGGTGGCTCGACGGAGTTTGCATTTCGCGACTCGGGTTGGTCTCTTCTAAACACTTGTCCGTCGAAGTTTCTCATTTGATCAAGTTGAAACTTTACTACTCATTAGAGGAAAGATTGCTCTTTTGTTCGGTGTATGTTTGAACTTCAGGTGAAAATCGAAAGACGAGTTATGGATGAAAGTTCGAACGCCATCGGACATTTTGTTAAAATTTGCTCACTCCCGCTTTTCCGATCAATTTCGTACAGACACCCTCGGATTCTACAAATTTTCCCCCTTCCAACACTATATTCGATGTTAATGTACGATGAATCTACTTTTTGTCTAGCGCCCGGATTGTGCGCTTGAAAGGAGAAAACAGGCGGAAATTTTTCACCTGTTTGTGTGTATCTCGGACCGCAATGGCGTTGTGTAGACGCGTGCTCGATTACCACATTCAGCGTGCGTTAATCGTTGAAGCATCAGACAATTTGGGACAAAAGTATCATCATTTTAAGGAGTACTTGTTTGAAAATTTCCTGCATTTGTCAGTTTTTTAATCAATCTGCTGTAAAAATAATAAAAAGAATTAGATTTTTTTTACAACGGGTGTATTGTGCGTGAGTTTGGTCGTGCGCCATACACTTTTCTCTTTAAAATTGTCATGTATCACAGTACGCTAGGTCATGGAAAATGTTGTTGAAGGTCATGGAAAGTCATGGAAAAGTCATGGAATTTTGTATCTAAAAACCTGTACGAACCCTGACCCAGAGATTGCTAGCAGGCGCTAAAATGAACTAGCATCAGGTCTGGCTAGCAGAACATGCTGCCTGAATTATACAGGCCACGGAGGAGCTGCTGTGATACCTCCACCGCTGCTGATGCCTTGACGGAGGTTTGCTCTCTCCGAGTGCTCTCTAGTTATGAGTGTATTGACCAGTCAGGCAGAGCACACAGCTCTGTCTCCAGATGATCACTTGGCAGTTAAATGTAGAGCAATGACTGAGCAGGAGAATATGAGAGAGAGATCATCCAGAGATCAGCTGACAGCTACAACCTTATGAAGATGGCAGCAAGGGGCTGAGAGAGGTTGTATGGGATAATACAGAAAAAAACCATGCATCAAAATTAATGTCTCTCTATATCTTGCCCATGGGGTTGTATTGCTCATGCTAAAGACTATCAGTCATTGAAAATGTCCCTGTGAAGTGCTATCAATATATGTATACGTTGACAGGACACACTCGCAAATTTGCCTTTGGAGTTTAATTTTGAGAGTGACTGATCTCGCTTGTTTTGCCCAATGGAAGATGGAAGCTGTTAAATGATTGTCTTTGTGTGTCTCATCTTTAGGTTTCTGGAGTGGATAGGAAAGGAAGAAAGCAGCTCCTGAGACTTGTGTGTGTAGAAAGAGCTGAGGAGGTGACTAATTAATTCATCCAGTCACAACCCTTTGCTTTGATTGTGTGGGACGGGAATGACTACAGTCCGTCAGTATGGAAGTTATCAGTCTGCTTTGCTCCTTCAAATTGTGTTCCACGATAAGTTTATGCAGAAAGTTGTTTAGATGTTACTTTGTCTTCATCATTTCTTTGTTTCGGGACCATTGATTCCCACTAACATGAGTTATTACAATAAAAATGTTTTGCTCAATGACTTTTGGAAAAATGCTTCAGTCATCTGCTTGACCATATATACACTATATCATGTATATGAACATAATGTTTTTTTCCAGTATTGTAAATCCTGGGTTATATACACTTAATGAAAATTTTCACTATATTCTGATTCTGTGATAAACTTTTTGGTCATTTAATCCAATTAACTTATTTGTTTACTTTTTGAAAATTCACTTTTTGCTCATAAGTTTCAAATGGTGGTATTGTGACTAAGCAGAGCAATTGTTGTGATAAATGAGTAACCAGCATTTTGTTTGATATTGTATGTTTTGGCGCTTGTTTATTTCTAGCACTGTTTGTTTTTTGGTAAGCATTATCATCAGTGTTTTTTGTTTTCATGTGTCTGGTGGGTTTTTGTTGTTGTTGTTGTTATTTTTTGTGTCTGTTTTTGAAGGGAAATGCACTTAGTGAAAGTGTACTCGCGACAGTTTACTGACAAGCACCAATTTATCACTAATATTTACATACATCTGCTGGAAGGAAGTCAGCTTTAGATATTTTTTAAACTATGAAGTTAATGATTGGAACTTATGTTTTAGTCCATCTCACTCCATTTTTACTGATCCAATTCCATGGTTAATGACAACGGGTGATATGCATGCATTGTGCTTTTTACAAGAGCAAAGTTTTGGATCATTTGAATGAATATTAAATGGGAAAAGGACTGCACACAGACACACACACACACACACACACACACACACACACACACACACACACACACACACACATATATACATACACACACATAGAAACAAACTCACAATCGCTGTACTAGTCCTGGGAAAAAAAGGTATAATTTTCATACAAGTGTTTCAAACTGCAACTTATGACATATCTGCACTCTTTTGAAAGATTTAGTTTTCCTGACTTTCTTACTCAGTTGGTCACAGTTTGTGTGCCAGGTATGTACCACTAGTCGTGTGATAGTGGATGTAAGGTTAGAAACATCAGTGTTGGTGTGGAGGAAAGTGGTTCAAGTCCATACTTTGAGTGTTTCAAAGCATTTGCGAGACATAATGATGAACCTTGATATTTTGTATGTTTTACTCACCTTGTTGCAATGATTCAAGGTATCTGTGAGAAAGAAATTTAATATGACTTTTCAATGGAGCTTTTTAGGGGAGTTTTATTGGTTGCATGATTTCTCCTATGAAACATTTTGGGGATGTGCAATTAAATTGTTACTAATACTCACAAAAAGTAATACATTATAAATGGTGATCCATGTTGTAGTGAAAGTGGAGCATTTTCACTCCTCTGTGTGTGTGTGTGTCTTGATGACTCTACATCTATACTTTGTTGTCTGTTAGAAAACTTTATTTTTCAGTTGCCATCAGAGTAGTTAGTTGTTGTTTCTGACTAGTTGCAAAGGTAATCTCAGGGCATTGGTGGCCTGTCTCTCATGAATATTAAATGTTTTGCATCTTTTCTTGCTTGTCGTGTTGACTTTAGTTTTTGGCATGTTCCCCTTTGTCGCAGGTGCGACAGGAGTGATTAGAATGATAGTGAAATTAAATGTCGTTATGAGGTGCAATTGAATTGTCCGCGCCGAGACCTAATCGGTAAACGCGCTCAAACAGCCGTTTGGCGCATCGCGGTAAGATTTGATTGACAGGAAGGGGGTGTGACGTCACTCGGAGTGTCGGAGTGCCACGTGCAGGGGTCTGAAAGAATGTAATACGGGGTTTCCTTTGTCTTAACACGGATTTTTTCACCGCTGGGGTTTGCAAGACAGTGATTGGGTCGGGATTCGAGAAGCGGGAAAATTCTCATTGCGGGTTGGACAAGGGTCACGTGGGATAGGCGGTTTCGAGAGCGAAAGCGTCCTTTCTCATCAGTTCAACTCCGTAGGTCGGACGAGAAGGTTATGCGCGCAGTCGGTGCCGCTAACTGCTAAAGCTGTACAGGCAGCTTTACGAGCGAAGTCAGTTCGCTGAACAGAAAGTTTCTCTGTGTCAGAACCGTGCTGGTTTGGGGCACATGAGAAAAGAAGGGGTACCTTCTAAAATGGCTATAGCGAAGCTTGGTGGACTTACCACAGCCTGACGGGGATTTTTCTGAGGTAACCGTTTCGCCATTTTTGTACTCTTTGCCGCGTGTATAGTGATTGCCTATTGTCGGGTTGGGGAGCAGGTCAATCACTCGTTCGATTGAATCGTGTCATGGAGTTAAAGTAAATCTATGGAAAAGATGTTTGCTTTCACTGGGGAATGTTTAGTGATTCACTCCATGAGGATATGAGATATATTTAATTCAATTTCTCTCGCCTGGGAAGAGCGAGGAGGGGTTTTTCAATTAAGGCGTCTGGAGCCCGGGAGCACATCGGTCAAATGTTGAATTCTTGATTGAGTAAATTCAAGGGGGAAAGAAATAGCCGCTTATCGGGGATCGTACGATGATATGTTGCAGGCTACTCGGTTGCTGTTCGGCTCTACTTGGTTGCTACTTTGCCGATTACACGGATGCTGATTGTTGGCCGCTTGACTGGGTGTCGGCGGGGCGTTTCCAACGTGTTCGTGTGTGTCTACGTTCGAGTCTACGCGGGTGGACCCAGCTCATCTGACGAGCTTCTGTTCGTTCCTGTCTACGCTGTGCTGACGAGGTGTTGAGCACGAGGCTGCAGGGCGACATGGCGGGACGCATGGGCGTCTCCGCTGCAACTGATGTCCCATAGGTTGCAAGTACAGTGTTTCTTTCATCAGCCAAGGTGGCTGCATGTGTCGTTTAGGACTAGCATTGATGCTTTGGTAGAGTCTAAACGAAACGCACTAACGGTTTGTGCGGGGAAGTCCGTTCTAGTAAAATGGCCTATCAGTCTAAGGGGTAAAGACTTCGATAGAGGCAGGGGTGTTGGAGAGTAATCGTACGTGCATTCGCGTGAGGCGGTGTCAGTGTACTTTTCATCTGGTTGTAGGCGGTGATATACAACGAGAGAAAGGGCGACGGGTGAGTTGATTCTTACGTAGGATGATATCTGTCGCTCTGACTGGAAGACTTAAGGTTTACCTGCCGAAAGTTCAGTGGGACTTGTATCTGAACTTGACTGACTTTGTGTGGGGAGCGAGGCGCTCATGAGTTAGTGGAATCTCGTAACGGGAGGGGGGCGATATTTGCAAGTGCCTACCTATTTTTGATATGACACCGGGAGCAGTGGAGTGTGCTTCCATCAGTTGTGTTTATCTGTGACTTCTAGAGGACTGTGTTTCTTCGAACAGTTATCTGAGTGGGGATTCAGAGACTGACTTCTTCATTCAGGGATTGAAGAGTGGGAAGGGATAAACGGGTCACAAGGGGTTTATACGAGATGGTTGTGTTTTGTTCCTACTTACAATTTCTGACAGCGTGGTCGGGTAAGTTTGGACCCGGAGAAGGGGAATCTCCGAGACTGGGGAGCGAGAGTCCTTATCAGCGAGAAGGTGGGGTAAGGAGACCTTTTCGTGTTTCTACACGTGTTTGTGTTAACACTGTGTCTGCTCGGTGTGTGTGACAGTTCGGATGAACTAACGAGTGGAGAAGGTGAGGCGTGAGAGCGGTGACTGCACGCGAAGCGAGTTCTATTGTTTACTTCCACGAGGCTGACGCGGGCGGAAGCCACGTCACAGCTAGAGAAGGGGGAAGAGGGGGAAGTTGTCGGGGGTTCAAGGGTTCATTTGAGATACCACGTCGGGGGTCGGCTCAAAGTAACTCTGACTCTTTAATTTGGAGTAAGTTCTGTATTAACTTTTAGGTGGAGACTGTGAGAGTATTGGGTCTTTTGGGGAAGTTTCTGATTGTTAATTATTCAACAACTGGGGTGTTGTTTGAATGGTTGGAGACTGTTGCTGTAGAAGTGAAGAGCGACTCGGTTGTCGTTTGCCTCTGTGTTCTATGCACTGCAACTGTATGCTTGTACTCTTATTGTTCTGAGGGGGCATCTCAGAACAAGTGGTTGGAAGAAGTGTATGTTTCTTACCAGTTCTGTTTACGGATTTGATTTCAGATTCTGGTCCAGTGTTGAGAGAGAGTGGGATAAGGGGAGATTGTTCTTTTTTCTAGTACACTTGTTATATCAGCCTAGTCACCGGTGACTTAGGGACTTGATTCAGTGTATGATTTGACCATTGTTGATTTGTTTTCCGTTTCTCTTTTTGTGGGATTTATTTGTTGTTGTTGTTTATTTTGCTCAACCTTGTACAGGAAGCGGAGGTCCTCCATCTTTCCCGCTACCCTGCCTTGCTTTGAGTGCTTTTCTTTTGTTTTCATTTATCATCTGCCTACCCTGTCCCTTGCAGTACTTGTGCTGCAGGGAAGGGTTTGTGTTGAATAAATTCATTGTTATTTTTAAATCCTGAATCAGTGGTTTGTATTCAATTGCGTTGTTGGCATTGCTTGTGTTTGTCTGTGTCCCCCCAAGGAGTGGTGGTTTAGTTTAGTTTGTAAACTATTTGTTTATCATAGTTACCTTTCCCTCAGACGACTACGTCGTTCTCTGGGGAGGAACTGTCAACTCAACAAGCCTAGATAAGCAAAAACGCGACACCCTTCCATGCCATCACTTTGTAGATTTAATTAATCATATTTGTCTCATGACAAAATCCGTCTGAAACAGAAGTCTTGATCATTGTATACCCATTGAAGTCTGACACATTTTATGATGTCAGGACTAGGTTCCTTGTCTTCCTGGGCTGGTTAAATCACAGGAGAGTTGCAGAGGTTACCTTGTCTCTGTGCTGAGTATTGCACTAGTAAGCAGGTCATACTGACTGATAGTGCAAAGTCCCCTTCGCTTGCACTCCTCTCTTTACACAACGCACACACACACACCCTTCCCCTCCAAACTGTCAACCAGCTTCTCTGTCAACCACCCCTCACCCTCATTCGTTGCTTAGGGCGAGGAAGCTAAGGATCATGCGAGGAATCTTAGGGAAGGCGAGTTGCGTAACGTCTGACACTAACGAGATTTACGAGGAGACGCTAGGACGGCCGCACGATACTTTTGCGTGAAGGCAACGCGCGTCAGGCTAAGCTACTAGAGTGGACTCGTGGAGCTGCCAGGTGTTCTGTGTTGGGCAGTTTAGCAGTTTCGGACGTGTTCATGACACTGACACTGATAGCAATCCATTGTATATCTTCTTTGCTGTCTTCATAGGTGAGGTGGTGTGTACGGTCCCCAGTCAAACTGCAGCTTTGGTTCCCAGGTCATCGGCCTACTCACTTTCGTTCCCAGGTCATCGGCCTACTCACTTTCGTTTCCTGGTCATCGGCCTACTCACTTTCGTTCCCTTATCATCGGCCTACTCACTTTCGTTCCCAGGTCATCGGCCTACTCACTTTCGTTCCCAGGTCATCGGCCTACTCACTTTCGTTCCCAGGTCATCGGCCTACTCACTTTCGTTCCCAGGTCATCGGCCTACTCACTTTCGTTCCCAGGTCATCGGCCTACTCACTTTCGTTCCCAGGTCATCGGCCTACTCACTTTCGTTCCCAGGTCATCGGCCTACTCACTTTCGTTTCCTGGTCATCGGCCTACTCACTTTCGTTCCCTTATCATCGGCCTACTCACTTTCGTTCCCAGGTCATCGGCCTACTCACTTTCGTTCCCAGGTCATCGGCCTACTCACTTTCGTTCCCAGGTCATCGGCCTACTCACTTTCGTTCCCAGGTCATCGGCCTACTCACTTTCGTTCCCAGGTCATCGGCCTACTCACTTTCGTTCCCAGGTCATCGGCCTACTCACTTTCGTTTCCTGGTCATCGGCCTACTCACTTTCGTTCCCAGGTCATCGGCCTACTCACTTTCGTTCCCAGGTCATCGGCCTACTCACTTTCGTTCCCAGGTCATCGGCCTACTCACTTTCGTTCCCAGGTCATCGGCCTACTCACTTTCGTTCCCAGGTCATCGGCCTACTCACTTTCGTTACCAGGTCATCGGCCTACTCACTTTCATTCCCACAGCGTTGGAGACTGTCGTAAACATGACAGTTAGCATGGCTCTGCCAATTTGTTTATGCATCTGAGCATGTGTTCAGGCCGTAGCCAAATGCCCCAAGAGGCTCAACCTCAAGCTCGGCCTTCACAGGCACCAAGTTTTACTCCTGGGTGAGAAGCAGCAATGTGAGTTAAACACCTTGCTCAAGGACGCAACTGTAGTTTCCACGCAGCATCGAACGCCGCACCCACCAGCCGCTAGCGCCCGCTGGTCAAGTACGCTGACCACTCGGCCATTGATTCCTGGGGCTCTAGAACTGCTGCCCCTTAGTGTATGGGTGAGAAGGGAAGGCATCACGGACACAATGGAAACTGATTTTCTTGTAAGGCTGATGGTAGTTTAGTGGCAGGGGGGCAAGCTCGGAAGATTGTTCACCTGAACAGACAATGGTAGGATCGACATAATTATAGTTAGATCGCTTATCATTTAGATGATGCAATCCACGCTTCCAGCTGGCCCTACAGACCCTCGTGCACACACATACACACAGACACACACACACACACACACACACACACAGACACAAACACACAGACACACACACATCTAGATTCACTGATAGAAGTGGATGAAACGAGAGCAAAAAAAAAAAAGAAATCAATTATTGCTGGACAAACGACTGCACAAACCGAAGTTGGATCGAAATTTTATTTCAAACATACCGTGCCAAAAAAGAGAGGAAAAAGTCAACAATAACCAACTCAAAAAATGAATTATATGGAAAACCACAGCAAACTGTAAAAATTGAGCACCAACCTCTGTGAATTGAGGCGTATACTTGAAGTCCACAACGACCAACATATAGTGTGTAAACTCAACAACCATAAACGTGTCTATGGAAAGCAAAATCGCCTGGTCCACTTAAACGGTGGAAGTTGCTACATAGCACGACAAATAATTAAACTTGTCAAAAACATATGAAAAAAATATACTTTTGGCATGATTCGAGACACATATCACTAGTTATCTGCTGCTGTCGGATGCTATTTGGTTAGTTTATTTCAAGACATATACTCTATTACTCAATTAAAACTATCTACTTCATAATTTAAATATTTTCAGACTTGTTAATTCATTTGCAAGTCAAAAATGTTAGCTACGCGCACCTTTCTAGTCGCCATTTGATGTGTAGTGTCAACACTTCGTCATTTAATTGAAGAATTGTATTCTCATCGTCACAGAACAAACCCTGCCATATTCCTTTCCCAATTAAATTGTCTTCCAATCGCACTTGAAAAAGAAAAACCGTTTTGAGCTTTTGAAGAAATATCCGTCTGTTTTGCAAACGACAACAAAAACAACAGTGCATTTAGACACTCTATATCCATGTACAGGAAAGCTGAGTTTGAGGCAAGTATTGTATTGGCCAGTTGAGGTAATGTTGTTTTTTTGACTTCATAATCTTTCAATCAAATTGAAAGCACTTTTTTCTTTTTCTTCGTGAAAATGAATTGTCTGATTGAATATCAGCGTGAATTGTTCGTGCAGTTTGGTAATTATCTTCCCTGGGCCACGCTAAAAAGACTCATCATTTCATGATCATATTTTAAAAGTTGCAATGAAGTTACACAGCACCAAAGCAGGACGTCGCTGACAACTGCGAGATGACAAAGTTATAGATCCCTGTAGCGAAAACGTGCTTCACTTCAAAACTATGAGCCCCCTGTGGGTTCGGGGTAAGAATTGACCCACCGCGTCTCCCTACGCGATTCGTAAGGGGCGAATAACTAGGGACACCGTTGCTTGATTTGCGTTTACTCCAAACTGTTCTAGTGATCTTCGTGCTTGACGGCCTTACATAGCCTACAAAGGCTGATAGGCCGTAAACCACTATCCATCCATCTATCCATCCATCAAAACTACGATCTGGATGATCCTTAGTGCCCCTTATTTTCCCTAAAGGAAAAAAAATAGCAACATGACGTCAGCTTGGCTGTGATTGGCTGGCCGCTCGCGGTGCCTGAGAAATAAGACTTGCTAATTCAGTAGCATTTTGGATATCGATGGAAAACGTTCTTCGTAATTCAGTCAAACGTTGCGATTTTTTCAATACAAGATATAACATACAGCGATTTGAAGATAATCATGGGAGGACTTGTAGTCTGGAGACCTTTGAATACACTAGGATAAAAATAGCCAGGGAAAACATTCACGGCAACGCTGCATGCGATGTGTGCGCGACATCACGTGGCTGCCTGAATGTATTCACACTGCAGAGGTGTCAAGACTGCCAGTGTTCATGTGCAAGGTAAGCAGGCCATACAGATCCAGTCGTTACAAGGGCGATTCATGATGTAATTCAATAAAGGTACAATCCAGAGGGATTCTAACCTCTCACTTTGGAACAAAGCAATAAATCAGGTAAGCTGCATTTCTTTCACGCAAAAACAGGCTGCTCATGAATGTCTCTTGATGGTCACCGATCATCTTAGGCACACCTCTACTAGCGGCACTTTAAAGTTTTTTTGAGCTGTTCGTTACTCATCGCGCCCTGTGGGTTGGGAGTCAGAAAGGACACACAGCGCCGCTCCTATGCGTAAGTGGCGAATGACTAGGGACACCGTGACTTGATTTACGCTTACTCTACATTATTCTAGTGCTTTTCGTGCTTAATGGCCTTACATAGCCTATAAAGGCTGATAGGCCGTAAAACTCCATTAATCCATCCATCCATCGTTACTCATCGTTGGATGGTTGGTGCATCTCTATTGTATTGTACAGAGATCTCGTCACTTTCGAGTGGGCCTACAGCAGGAAGGAGTATCACCCTTCAATATTCTCGATAACGGCTCACTTTGAACGATATGCTCTGTAACATTTGACTTAAATAAACCCACAAATAATAATGCCAAACTTAATAGATGGGCAATTCTCTAAGTGTCTGCTGTCCACAGCAGTCATTCTGCAGGCACATTCTGGTGGAATGTCCCAGACTCTGCCCGCAGAAGACTATTTACTAATAATTATCTCTGAAAAATGTAAGACTCCATTGTCTGTAATAATTTTTTTGTCTAATTCCTTGCAACTTAAAGTTATCCTCTAACTTGATACTGCAGACACGTGCATTCTACTCCACGAGGCCTTTCTTTCTTGTGTTGAATTTACTTTAAACGTTCTTGTAGATATCCAGTCCTGGCCTTGTAGAACCTTTGGAGGCAGACAGGCCGTAAAACTTCATCAAATAAAAAATGAACCCGACCACCCGCTATCTTCCTATCGGTCCCCTCCCAACT
>JAWQFJ010009527.1:2500-12500 GCA_034096865.1 Theodoxus fluviatilis | reverse complement strand
AGGATTGAAATGAAATATGGCACAAAGGATTTCTTTTCAACTGTTAGATGTAGAAACCACTTAAATAAATGCCGCTATTGAAAAGCCTTCCTGCTTTTAGTTGTCAAGATTGCTTATCAAGGCCACCATAACTATGTGGACCAATTCATATTTTGAAAACAGTGTTTGTGGTTCTAGTGTTTTATGCAATAATGACTGGATAATACTTTTTTTTTTCGTTGTCGTCAAATAGTGCATCACGAACTTTGCTAAACTGGCTGCTGAAATGAACTACCGCATCATGTAAAGATTAACAAAGACAAAACAAAAAATGGGCTTTTGTTGCTCATAAAACTAATCTACTGGGCGAGGGACAGTGAGGAGGTTGGCAAGGCGGGACATGCAACAGGAGCGAGAAAACATTCAAACCTGTACAGGCGAAGCAGCGCCTCTGTACAATGGGTGCACCACACACTCAAGATTTAATTCTACTGCACTTCTACTCTCAAGCTTTCCCCTGAAAAAAGAAAGGCAGGCCACAATACAGGCAAAAGAGAGAGCGGTTGCCGCTATGCTGTGTTCTACTCAAACTACAAGCAGTTCGAATAATTCACTACAGTAGTTGTGGCACTACTGTGACAGACTAAGTGAGAGGGAAAAATCCACTTGCACATAATGCTGAAACCAAAGAGAAAAAGAATCAGAAAAAGAACACAAAAAGAAACGATTTTCTTTCAGAAGAACATCAACCAAAAGTGCTTAGTACAAACAGTCGGAACATACATTTCAAAAGAATAAAAGAAAATAGAAAATATTTCAATTGGTTGTACAAATATGAAGGTAAAACAATTTGGGTTTGAAAGGTGCTTAAAATCCTATCACGGTGTCTATCTCCTACGAAGCACGATAAGACTTGTCAGAAATGCATGCTATGTACTACTTGTGAATTGAAACTTTCTTGATTATATTAAAGCTCTCACCAGGACATTATATACTACATTAAACAGTTTTCACTCGTTCGATCCATACGAAACAAACCACCACTGCAATTCAAACAAATCAACTTATTTCAAACACGTCAGATGTATATATATATATGCAAGACCAAAAAATCCTTGGATCCACTCTGCTATTCTTTCATTCACAGCAAACAACGCTAGACGATATACGAGTATATATTTAGTAACACCACACCACAGCAAACTAAAACGCTAAAGGCACGTGGTGCCGAAAGCTAATGTATGACTAGAACCATAGCTCTAGCCTCTAGATAATATGCGCTCCATCAAAACACTCAAACGGGATTCAGAAATAAACACTATCGGGAGCATTATAACAACAAAAGGATGATTATAAGATAAACTGTGATTTTGATTCTATCAATAAATCCTTTCACAGCAAATAACTTATTGTCTATCGTTTTCTTCTAGACGGACGGTGATTGTAAAAAGATAACACCTATCATTCTGTTCGTTTTGGCTGGTAATGCACCGTTACTTACAGACTTTCATGTGTGATTTTTTTCTGTCTTAGTAAGATATTAAATGCCTATGCAAGTATGCAGCATTGAAACCCTGTGGACTTGCTACACAACAGTTGCTCAGATTTACCACACACACACACAAACGCCTTGCTGACAATTAGCACGTGCAAATGTCAACATTAGTTATAAACGGACCATCACAATTCTACAGCTGCTACTTCTTGTCGTCAAACAAGTCAGACACAAAGCAGGCATGACATACATTTTAGTGGATGTTTTCTTTACATTTTAGTACAACTCAACAGAAAACTGAACAATGTGAATCAAGAGACCGAAAAAGAAAAGTTTACATAACAATGGTAAAAGTCCACAAAGATTTTGTCGTCATTATCAGTAACAACAACAATGCCAATAGTGAACAGCAGTAAAAGACAGTCTGCTAGAGAGGAAAAACTTGAAAAGCATCAATGTCAACATTCAGTGCGAGATGACTATGTCTCTACTTGTCAGTGAGAGAAGGCAAGGGCAAGACGAGCGTGGGAAAGGCGGCTTCAGAGCTCGCTGCTGATAAAGGTTTGGAGATATTTGTCAGAAGAAACCACCGTGTTGGAATGCTCCAGGTTGCAGACCATCTTGTGCCCTCGCTTCCAGGCCTTCTTCTGGCAGGCTTGGGAGCAGTACCAGGCGTTCTTGCAGCGGCTGCAGCAAGGGAAGGTCTTCCCTTCCGGGGCCTTCTTCTCGCATTCGGCGCAGATCTCCCGTCCGTCGCCCTCGAACTGGCATCGAAGACACTGGCACCAGAAGTTGTAGGCGCGGAACAGCCACGCCCTCCTCTGCCTCCTGGCGATCCTGGTGTTGATGTAGGTGATGCACACCTCGTCCCCGGCCTTGATTGGCTGCTTGGCGATGACTCCCACGCCTGGCTTGCCGTCCACGACAACGTCCATGACGTCAGCGTTGTTGGCGCAGGAGTGGTTCATGCAGGCGTGCAGGGCGAACAGACCCGCAAACTCCGCCTCAGGGATCTCCTTGGGAATGCACTGCAGCAGGCGACACCACCTCGGGTGGAGACGCACGGCGTCCGAGAACTGCTTCAGGGGGTTGGTGCGTCCGTCAGAGAACGCCTGGACGTTGCAAGTGCATTGGAAGTAGCGGCCGTCGAACTCCCGTTCCGTGACGTCATAGGAGAGACCGTCCCCAAGGTTCTTGAAGATGCTCTTCATCAGCTCGTACATCTTCGGGATGACGACCGCGTTGCTGTTGGAGCCGTAGGCGATGAACCTGCAAGGAGTGGACGGCGTGTTAGTCGTGTGCGCGTTTTCGTGATGGCGACGCACCAGGCGTGATGGAGAGTGAGGATGTTTCGATGTCGATCTCACGAATACATTTAGCTTGTTTCTGTGTCTCCCTCTGAATTTCGCAACTGATAAAGAGTCAACACGAGCTTTAAGTTTGGAACGAGTTCAAGTTCATTACGTATCTTAAAAGCATTGGAAACCATTTTTAAAGGGATCAACAGATAATTTATTTTTAAAATAATTATGAGTATAAATATTTATTTCAAAGGGTGCAACACAGCTGCATCTTAGACCTTAATTCTTAAATAATTACAATTGAACATTATGTTGAATATTATTAAGTAATATCACATGCAGTCTTTTTCAAAGGCAGAACAACAAACAAGCTGTAGAAAAAGTAATTATGCAGTCAGTATACACAAATACCAGTTATTTGTGTCGCGTTTAAAACTAAAAATCTCTTAAGGAAATTTCGTAAAGGACACGAGAGGTTACATCTTACAGCAGCAAAAGGACTCATTTTTGTTGATAGTATGTCGGGAGGCACACGTCTACACCATTACTGAAAGAAGAGTAATATTATAATATACGCCGTGAACACCACACAAAACTAACTGCTCACAAAACTAACAAATTCATATGCAAAAGAAGAAAGGGCAAACAATTCAAAACAATAAGCTACTAACATTGCAATTGAACACAAACGACGGGAAGCAACAGAAAGAATGAGTCATGCTGTCCTGTGTAACGTCCATGGCATGAAAACACTTAATTATGTAAATTTATTCCCATAGATCACATGTGAAAATCTGTTTGCATTCCCATTACAAGGCCAATTATTACGATAAGTTTTCCGTATGTGTTCCTGTACTTACTTTTTAAAGTGAAGCATTAGGAAAAATACTTTAACAGAGCTGTAGCAACCTACTACTTTGCAACGTACAATAGATCAAATTTCATACAAAGATTTCATCTTTTAAAAAATACATCAGTTTTTAAAAGTGGAATGCCGTTGCTGAATAAATTTTCTGCCAATGTACGAAATAGCGTGGGAATTGACACGCTTCGCATGAATGATTTCAATGGGTCTCTTAGTTCCTCTGCTACCAGGAAGACAAAGTATTATAAATGAAAACATAATTTCACTAAATAAAATTATCTTTTTATGCGTCTACTTTGGAAATCCCGCTCTTTTCCAAAAACTGGTCAAATATGTAAATGTCATCATCAAATTTGTAGAAATGGGGACTCCAGGTCACCAAGGAATTCCTTCAGCACGAAAGCCTGGTACGAGGTATCCATCGTGTGAATGAGAGCTCAATACATTTCTGTTTCTGAAATGCACATGTTAAAGGGAATGAAGCTTAGAACAGGCCTCGATATATGAATACACAAACCAAGACAGAAAGACCTTATTGTTGGGGGGGGGGGGGGGGGGGGGGGGGGGGGGGGGGGGAAGCAGATAGACAGGATTAATGGCAAAAACCCAATAAATAAACAAAATCCCCCTAAAACATGATCGATTTAATGCCTTGATTTCTTCAGTGCTCATTGGCCCATCATAAGTTCTACAGAGCGTAAGTAGGGGAGCTTTGTTTGATTGCAAAGAGCAAGCAACGGCCACAAAATTAGTAGAGCAAGCAACGGCCTAAGAATGAGTGGAGCAAGCTACGGGAACAGAATGAGTAAGCGACAGTTTAAAAAGCGAAGCAGAGAGTCATAAACGGAAACCAACACCGTTTGAAGTTTACGACTCTCGAATGAAAAATCGCGTGTGTTGTGCAACGAGCAACGCTGTGCAAGGTGGAGACTGCACTTTCACGACATGAACAAACAAAAAGCATGTAAATCTCGTGCAAAGGCGGGCGCTGATTGACCGTAAGACATTACTCACCTCGCGCAGTTATCTGTTGATTGGCTACCTATAAATAGGACCCACTGCACCCTTGCACGTTGCGTTCAGCTACTGACCTGTTTCTTAATCAGACTCAGACATATTTATTCTTCAGATTCACTTATTTTCTTTCACACTGTCAGCGAGAAGAACTTTGGTGTCCTAAATTTCCGCGGCGCAGAATTTCTCAACAGCCAATCGGCAAAAACAACGCGGGAAAAGAAAAAGTGCGCACGATTGAGTTATATGACATCATCATCAAAGAGGTCTTCAGTATCAATAAGCTGAGTGGCGCGCAGCTATTTTAGACAACCAATCAGCGCCTGGCTTCCCAAGGGATTTCGTCACGGTCGGAAAAAACCATCCGGTCTCTCTTCTTGTCCTACTCCCTTGAAATGTGTGTGAATAACGTCCATTACACCCCTCACCACACCAAAGTCTGGCTACATCCAAGGTTTACCTGAGGGACTCCGCAGGAGAAGAACCCTTCGACTGGGGGGACATTGTTTCTCTCATTTACATTTCTTGCTGAGTTACATCGAATGACATCTAAGAAAACATACCAATAGCACAATGCAAATTGCTGGCGATTCCAGTCACGTACAGGCACATCCAAAGTCAAGGGGGACAAGGAAAATGCGTTCAGAGGCACGCCCCTACACCTGCACACAGGTGTGCGCGCGCGCGCGCGCGCACACACACACACACATACACGCACGCGCGCGCGCACATATACACACACAAACACGCACTCACGCACGCACGCACACACACACACACACACATACACACACACAAACAGAACACACACACACACACGCACACACACACAAACGCACACAGACAGATTAACGCACGCATGCACGCACGCACGCATGCACGCACGCACGCATGCACACACACACAAACACCTACGCACACACACAAACAAAATACACACATACACACACACACACACACAAACACACACACTCTGACACACACGCGCACGCATGCACGCACGCACGCACGCACACACACACACACACACACACACACAAACAGAACACAAACACACACATTGACAAATGTACGCACGCATGCACGCACGCACGCATGCACACATACACACATACACACACACGCACACACACACACACACACACACACACACACTAAAGCCCTTGTAAACGTTTATTTATAATTATAAGCAACACCATACATCGAAAACATTCATGTCACGGTAGCTCTAGGAGCACCTAACAGATGTGAATGTTATTTTACAAAATCTTTAAACAATATATCAACCTTTCGTTAACTGACTTCTCGACCGTCAGACATGAAAAAAGTGGAGTTCTTATATTGTCAACCGTTTGTCAAGTCCATTCTAATGCACTCTCGACAGCTTTGAAATTTAAAAGCAAAAGTTCAAATCAAATCAAAATCATTGCTTAATACCACTCAAGTGGTAGAAATACGATTTCACATGAGTGATACAAGCACACACAAAATTACCAGTATGTCGTTACGCAATCAATTCACACAAGAAGGAGAAGGGGGAGGGAGAGAGGAGCAATGGCAGGAGTCGGAGGTTGGGGGGGAGGGACGGGAAGGAGGGGGGGGGGGCAAAGGGGGAAGGGGAGGGAGGGGGGAGGGGAGGAAGGGAGCGGAAGGAGGGGAGGGAGGGAGGGAGGGAGGGAGGGAGGGAGGGAGAGAGGGAAGGGAGGGAGGGGAGGGAGGGGGTAGGGGAGGGAGGGGAGGGGAAGGAAGGAGGGATGGGGGGAGGAGAGGAAGGAGGGGAAGGACGGAAGAGAGGGAGAGGAAGAAGGGAGGGGAAGAAAGGGAGGGAGGGGAGAAAGGAGAAGGGAGGGAGGGAGGGAGGGAGGGAGGGAGGGAGAGAGGGAGGGAGGGAGGGAGAGAGGGAGGGAGGGAGGGAGGGAGGGAGAGGAAGGAGGGAGAGGAAGGAGGGAGGGATAGGGGAGGGAGGGAGGGGATAGGGAGGGAGGGGGGAGGGGCGGGAGGGGAGGGAAGGAGGGGAAGGAGGGGAAGGAGGGGAAGGAGGGGGAAGGGGCGCAAAGACGTTGTGAAAGGAGTGGAGATGGTGAGGGCAACATGAAAATAATATTCAGAATTGTCACCACAAATGGTTGCCTCTAGATTGCCCTCCATGTTAGTAGGATCGTTCGTGTTTATGTACGGTGGGAAAAGGGAAGCAGTTATTCTTTCCTGTTGCAGGATTATATAGCAGGTTTTAGGCGTTTTTAATAATCAAATCAGTGAGTAGACTTTTTTTCTCGTCGATCATGTATTAAATGAGCCTTGGAAGGATGATTGTTCCAACAATTCTTTCACAGCGCAAATTCAGACGTAAGCCGACTCAACTCAACAGTGAATCCTTTGCACACGTTGGCGATGGATACCGATGATAATTTCCGTTCCAACCTCGTGAAAAAGATGTTTGCTGTGGGATTAAGCCTGAATGTACACGTGAAGCACTTTGTTTGGATCAGATCTCGAGGAACAGTTGGTCGTTTTTCAGAATGGAGGAAATACCTGTGTTCTGGTCATCATTATCATTCCTAACCAAAACTGTTCGTGTGCACAAGTCGCACTTAAGAGGTTAAAATTCTTCCTTCCTCACCCACCCCTCTCCCCCGGAACAACAGAGTTGGTCTTAGCTATTTATGTCTCCAGCCGCTTTTAAAGTACATAACATCTGTGGACGAAAAATATTACAACTGATTTAAAACTTCGTTATTTCACTAAACTTAATGGTAAGTAACCAACTGACCAACCAACCAACCAAACAAAATGACGATGAATCAAGACAAGAAAGGTAGAGAAATACTCTGAAAGTAATCAAATAATATAATGGTTTTATAATTACAAGTATGAAATCGTCTTTTTTTAATCTCTCCAAAAAAGAATTCAAACGTCATGTTAGCAAAGATCATGTAGTAGGCTGAAAGCTATCGTGCAAACGACATTAGTGCGAATACTGCTCTACAAATCATTCACTTTTCCCCACGCCAACTGTTACAGTCAAGATGGGTCCATTCCTATAGAGAGAAGAGCGAGCAAGGGGAGAGAAACACGAAGATGCACCGTCGTAGAGGGGCTTGCGCTGTCGACCAATCAGAAGGTGAGGGCGTGGCCCTGCCTTCTGCCTTAGCCAATCGTTGCGCTTCACACGCCATGGTGGCCCACATCCGGGCCATGATGAGAGGCGAGAAGGAGGCGTTCCACCAGCCCTGGAAGGCACGCGAGTCCCCCGCCTTGAGGTCCGCGTAGCGAAGGCACAGCTCGTACAGCTCCTGCGACTGGGCGTTCACTGAGGGGCAGATCACCTGGGGAGTACAAGGTTTAGGGTTCGAGTCTTCTTCGACTTCCTTTTTTTTCCAAACTTTTCTTTACGTCAACAATAACAGACAGATGGATGGATGGACAGACGGACGGGCGGAAGAATGGAAGAATGGAAGGATGGATGGGCGGATGGACAGAAGGACACACACACACACACACCATCTCATACACACACAAACACACATAAACACACACACACACACACACACACACACGCGCGCGCACACACACACACACACACACACACACACACACACAAACCATCTCATACACACACAAACACAAATAAACACACACACACACACACACACACACATAAACACACACATACGCGCCATCCATCCAGCTAATCTTTCGTCCATCAACCCGTCTCGTCATTCAGGCAATCAGTTCAACCGTCCATTCACCTATTTAACGATCTATTGACCATCCAGTAATTCAGCGAACAGCCAGCTCACCATTATCCCTAACCTCCATTCTCTCTCTCTCTCTCCCTCTCCCCTTCCCCGCCACCCCCCTCCCCGAACTTAAATTCTCTCTATCCCTTCCACCTTCCCCGCCACCCTCATTCTCTCTCTCTCTCTCTCTCTCTCTCTCTCTCTCTCTCTCTCTCTCTCTCTCTCTCTCTCTCTCTCTCTCTCTCTCTGCCCCCCTTTCCCCGTCACCCACATCCCCCATTTTCTCTCTCCCTCCCCAATGCCCCCCCCCCCCCCCCCCCACCACCACCACAACCTTCATTATCTCTTTCCCCCGTCCTTCCCCCAACATCCATTTTCTCTCTCTCCCTCCCCCTTCCTTCCCTGCCCCGCCCCAACACTCCCATCATTCCTTTTTTCTCTCTCCCTCACCCCCTTCCCCGCCACCCACACCCCCAACATCCATTTTCTCTCTCTCCCTCACCCTCTTCCGCCCACCCCCCACCCCCAACATCCAGTTTCTCTCTCTCCCTCACCCTCTTCCCCGCCACCCCCACCCCCTACATCCATTTTCTCTCTCTCCATCACCCCCTCCCTCCCCTCCATTTTTTCTCTCTCCCTCACTCTCTCCCTCTTCTCCTACCTCCAACCCCACCATCCAGTTTCTCTCTCTCCCTCCCGCCCCTCCCCCCCCCCCCCCCCCCCCCCCCCCCCCCCCACCCCCCCCCGCACCATTTTTTCTCTCTCTGTCCCTCCCCCCCTTCCCCGCTCCACCACCCCCCACATCCATTTTCTCTCTCTCCCTCTCCCCCTTCCCCGCCACCCCCACCCCCCACATCCAGTTTCTCTATCTCCCCCTCACCCTCTTCCCCGCCACCCCCACTATCCATTTTCTCTCTCTTACTCCCCCTTCCTTCCCCCCGCCCCCCCCCCCCCCCCACCATTCATTTTCTCTCTCTCCCTTACCCCCTCCCCCCTAACCTCCATTTCTGTCTCTCCCTCACCCCCCTAACCCGCCAACCCCCCCCCCCCCCCAACCTCCAGTTTCTCTATCTCCCTCGCCCCCTTCCCCGCCACCCCCACCACCCAACATCCATTTTCTCTCTCGCCCTCACCCCCTTCCCCGAATACCCCCCCCCCCCACCTCCATTTTCTCTCTCTCCTCCTCACCGTCTTCCCCGCCGCCCCCAGCATCCATTTTCTCTCTCTCCCTCCCCTTCCTTCCCCGTCCCGCCCCCACCCCCACCCCCACCATCCCTTTTCTCTCTCTCCCTTACCCCCTCCCCCCACCCTCCAATTTCTCTCTCTCCCTCACCCCCAATCCCCGCCACCCCCACCCGAACATCCTTTTTCTCTCTCTCCCTCACCCAATTCCCCGCCACCCCCACCCCAACATCCTTTTTCTCTCTCTCCCTCCCCCTCTCCCCCTCCCCAACATCCTTTCCCCGCCACCTTAACCCAACATCCATTTTCTCTCTCTCCCTCACCCCCTTCCCAGCCACAACCCCCCCCACCCCCACCATCCATTTTCTCTCTCTCCACCCACCCCCCTCCATTTTCTCTCTCTTCCTCACCCCCTTCCCCGCAA
>JAWQFJ010009525.1:82500-86026 GCA_034096865.1 Theodoxus fluviatilis | reverse complement strand
CCCCTGTGAGTTGTTGTGTGTGTTGGTTACCATAACCAGAAATTTTGTTGTTGCCATGTAAGATATATTACTGTGTAGCTCATTAAGTGACCAGATGTGTACCTAAGAGTGTTTCATTGTGTGTGATAAATGAGAAGGTGTGCGAACAGTGGAGAAATGTGAGTCACATCAGTGATGGAGTGACATTTCTAGTTGTCTGCAGAACACTGCAGAACACTGCAGAACACTGCAGAACACTGCAGAGCACTGCAGAACACTGCAGAACACTACAGAATACTGCAGAATACTGAAGGTGCTCTACACTTGACCCCCTGAACACTAGGCCGCTTTGATCAATTCTTCACTGGCAGTGACAACAAATACAGGGGCAGACATTTAAGATGCATACAAGCAGGCACTAGCATTAACTCCACTCCCTGGGGAAGAATCCAACCCCATTCTGGCTCTTAGCCTTCCTACAAGGATTAGTCACACCACTTTGTACCATCACTGCCCTCTCAGCAGGTACCCTGTTTTACTCCTGGCAGGGTTCATGTCACACACACACACACACACACACACACACACACACACACACACACACACACACACACACACACACACACACACACACACACACACACACACACCCGCTGTGATTAATAAATGGCTTCTGAATATCCCTGAAATGTTACATGACGAATATATTGTTAGGCAGGCTGTGATGAGTAAATACCTCATGAAGACTCCAGACGAAGTGAAGGATGCATACATTGTGAGGCAGACTGAAACCACTCGAAGGTGAACAGTTACACTATGGTAGCCATACTTGATCAGTCACACTGCACCACCTGTACTCGATCCATCCAGATGTGCCAATGCAGCAGGCTATGTACAGGTGATAAAGGTTGGTGAAGAATAAAATGATTGATGGTGTTAACACGCGTGGAGTGACAAAGGCCGCCAGATGGCTCCACCAGATTCACGAGCTACCTTCCAACCGGAGCAAATTGGAAACTTAATCGATAGGCGTGCATTATGCATGGTGTTGTGCATGATGAATGGGCCACTGCAAGTGAAAGTAGCGTTTGATGTTCACCATGGAAGCTGTGGTCTCCTTCCAGCCGTGCCTGGTCCCACACAGAGGTTTTTGTCAGCCTGCCACGATTTCCTGTTAGCAAGGCACCGGTCTGTACATTTGAGGTACACTAGCACACAGTGTGGCGTCCAACACCACTTGTACATTTGAATGACATTTTCACTTAGTGTACGTCCAACACCAGTTTGCATACTCGAGGGGCATTTGCACGCAGTGTGGGGTCCAACACCAGTCTGTACATTTGAAGGACATTTGCACGCAGTGTGGCGTCCAACACCAGTCTGTACATTTGAAGGACATTTGCACGCAGTGTGGCGTCCAACACCAGTCTGTACATTTGAAGGACATTTGCACGCAGTGTGGCGTCCAGCACCAGCCATAGGCACATCATGTGACTTGCAGTTTTTCACAGACAAGTTTATGCTGAGGCCGGAATCAGCTTTCCGTGATTTTTGGAAGTAACAAAGATAGAAATTCCACATTGAGCAGGATGGAATTAACACCAAGGCACGTGCTATCTTAAACTCTGCATGTATGTGTGTGTGTTTATGTGTGTATGTGATGGGGTTGTTGTTGTTGTTGTTGGTGGTGGTGGTGGTGGTGGTGTGTGTGTGTGTGTGTGTGTGTGTGTGCGTGTGTTCCTTTTTGGACAAAGCTTGCCACGGTCACTTGTGATGGACAGTGCATCCATGCCAGCATGTGTTTCTGTCAGCACAGGCATCTTCGTTCTTATTATGTTCGTCTTGATAAACGCCACGCTGTTATGCTTGCAAGCCATTGCCTCATCGCTCTCAGTCAGTACATCATCCCTGCACTAGCTTGTAGCATGTTGTGTTAAAGATACTTTGTTGTTGTTGTTGTTGTTGTTGTTGTTGTTGCGGCTTTTCACCTACATCACGGGATCAAGTTATTTTAGCTTCACCCCTGAATGTGGGGGAATAGAGAGTGAATGCGGATGGGACTGGGTAGATACATGTATGTGGACAGTGAACAAGTTTGATGGGGATATGTGTGTGTGTGTGTGTGTGTGTGTGTGAGAGAGAGAGAGAGAGAGAGAGAGAGAGAGAGAGAGAGAGAGAGAGAGAGAGAGAGAGAGACAGACAGACAGACAGACAGATAGATGTAAAATAAGCAGTGCTTTTACTGCATTGGGTGGGAAAGGGAGCGGTCAATGATCCTTGCAGCAGGGGTAAGTGGCGAGGGAGGGGGGGGGGGGGGGGGGTTAGTGGAGGGGGTTGGGGGTGAGTGGAGGTGGGGGTGTGTGTGGAGGGAGGTTAGTGGGCGGGAGGCAGGGTTAGTGGAGGGGGACGGGGGTTAGTGGCGAGGGATGGGGGGTAGTGGAGGGGGAGGCGAGGTTAGTGGGGGTGGGGGGTAGGCTAGAGCACTTTTGGAGTAGGGGTAATAGGAGGGGGTGGAGTGACACTGAGGGATTGGGGGTTGAAAATGATTACAGCAAGTTGGGTGAGGGCAGACGGCGGTCACAGGTCGTCAGAGCCAGGTGAAGGGCAGAGAGCTTGAGCGGTGGCCATTCCTGTATCTAACATGACCTGAGTCACGGGTATATAAGTCTTGGTGGCTTGGCAGTCTTCCCCTGTGGCGGGTTTTCTCTGAGGCGGTTGTTGGCGCTGGTTGCTGCTCGAGACAGGGGCTGTTTGAATCGGCCCCCTGGTCTTCGTCGTTTCTCCTCCCTGTTCGGTGGGTTTCTGTGTGTTCGTACGTCTGTGTGTATGTGTGTGTGTGTGTGTGTGTGTGTGTGGTGTAATGTGATTGTGTGTGTGTGTGTGTGTGTGTGTGTGTGTGTATGTGTATGTATGTGATTGTGTGTGTGTGTGCGTGTGTGTGTGTGTGTGTGCGCGCGCGCGCGCATATGCGTGCATGCATGCGAATGTGCGTCCGTCCATTCATTTCTTCGAAATTTGAAAGCAATCAGCACGTCTGACACTTCCATGGCTGTAAACTCAGAAAGCATGGTTACCGTGCAAGTCCGCGGAGTGACTTCCATTTAATTTGATGTTTAGTATGAGCCAATCAAATGCGACTACGGACGCTGTAGTGTAATTCATTGTTGCTAGGCACAGCAAGTGGCGCACCCTAGTGTGAAGCAGTTAGAGCTCCTTCTGAGATGCTCCAGCTGCTGCGCGACCTTGACAGGAAGTTGACCTCTGCCACTGGGTGAAACGTCACCAAAGATATCGACCCTAATGCTTCTATGAAGTCGTCTCTTCGATCAAGAGATAAAATTGAATGTGAAATCATTTAGGGGATTCATGTATCAAAAGAGGGCTTCCAAAACCTTCTATTATAATGATTATGTGCATTTTAAGTCATTAAAAATAATAACCAATCAAAACTCCTCCGCTTGCTACCAGCAACCGGCCGCAGGCAACGTGGCCAAGCATTTTGGTCGCTTCGTGTGCGAAAGTGCATGCATGAAACAACAAGCTAGTC
>JAWQFJ010009525.1:27500-77500 GCA_034096865.1 Theodoxus fluviatilis | reverse complement strand
AGACTGATGGCCCACAGTACATGTTCAGTAGTGTGCTGTTCAATGCAAGGCTGATGGCCCACAGAACATGTACAGTAGTGTGCTGTCCAATGCAAGGCCGATGGCCCACAGTACATGTACAGTAGTGTGCTGTCCAGTACAAGACCTATGACCCACATTACAGTAGTGTGTTGTCCAATGCAAGGCCTATGGCCCACATTACAGTAGTGTGTTGTCCAATGCAAGGCCTATGGCCCACATTACAGTAGTGCGCTGTCCAATGCAAGGCCTATGGCCCACATTGCAGTAGTGTGCTGTCCAGTACAAGGCCTATGACCCACATTACAGTAGAGCGCTGTCCAATGCAAGGCCTATGTCCCACATTACAGTAGTGTGCTGTCCAGTGTAAGGCCTATGGCCCACATTGCAGTAATGTGTTGTCCAATGCAAGGCCTATGGCCCACATTACAGTAGTGTGTTGTCCAATGCAAGGCCTATGGCCCACATTACAGTAGTGCGCTGTCCAATGCAAGGCCTATGGCCCACATTGCAGTAGTGTGCTGTCCAGTACAAGGCCTATGACCCACATTACAGTAGAGCGCTGTCCAATGCAAGGCCTATGTCCCACATTACAGTAGTGTGCTGTCCAGTGTAAGGCCTATGGCCCACATTGCAGTAGTGCGCTGTCCAATGCAAGGCCTATGTCCCACATTGCAGTAGTGTGCTGTCCAGTTCAAGACCTATGGCCCACATTACAGTAGTGTGCTGTCCAATGCAAGGCCTATGGCCCACATTACAGTAGTGAATTGTCCAATGCAAGGCCTATGGCCCACATTACAGTAGTGTGCTGTCCAGTACAGGACCTATGGCCCACATTACAGTAATGTGCTGTCCAATGCAAGGCCTATGGCCCACATTACAGTAGAGCGCTGTCCAATGCAAGGCCTATGTCCCACATTACAGTAGTGTGCTGTCCAGTGTAAGGCCTATGGCCCACATTGCAGTAGTGCGCTGTCCAATGCAAGGCCTATGTCCCACATTGCAGTAGTGAATTGTCCAATGCAAGGCCTATGGCCCACATTACAGTAGTGTGCTGTCCAGTACAAGACCTATGGCCCACATTACAGTAGTGTGTTGTCCAGTGTAAGGCCTATGGCCCACATTACAGTAGTGTGCTGTCCAATGCAAGGCCTATGGCCCACATTACAGTAGTGCGTTTGTCCAGTACAAGGCCTATGGCCCACATTACAGTAGTGTGTTGTCCAATGCAAGGCCTATGGCCCACATTGCAGTAGTGTGCTGTCCAGTACAAGACCTATGGCCCACATTGCAGTAGTGTGTTGTCCAGTACAAGACCTATGGCCCACATTACAGTAGTGCGTTGTCCAGTACAAGGCCTATGGCCCACATTACAGTAGTGAATTGTCCAGTACAAGACCTATGGCCCACATTACAGTAGTGTGTTGTCCAGTACAAGACCTATGGCCCACATTACAGTAGTGAATTGTCCAGTACAAGACCTATGGCCCACATTACAGTAATGTGCTGTCCAGTACAAGACCTATGGCCCACATTACAGTAGTGTGTTGTCCAGTGTAAGGCCCATGGCCCACATTACAGTAGTGAATTGTCCAGTACAAGACCTATGGCCCACATTACAGTAGTGTGTTGTCCAATGCAAGGCCTATGGCCCACATTGCAGTAGTGTGTTGTCCAATGCAAGGTCTATGGCCCACATTACAGTAATGTGCTGTCCAGTACAAGGCCTATGGCCCACATTACAGTAGTGTGTTGTCCAATGCAAGGCCTATGGCCCACATTACAGTAGTGCGCTGTCCAATGCAAGGCCTATGGCCCACATTGCAGTAGTGTGCTGTCCAATGCAAGACCTATGGCCCACATTGCAGTAGTGTGCTGTCCAATGCAAGGTCTATGGCCCACATTACAGTAGTGCGTTGTCCAGTACAAGGCCTATGGCCCACATTACAGTAGTGTGCTGTCCACTGCAAGGTCTATGGCCCACATTACAGTAGTGTGTTGTCCAGTACAATGCCTCTGGCCCACATTGCAGTAGTGTGTTGTCCAGTACAAGGCCTATGGCCCACATTACAGTAGTGCGCTGTCCAATGCAAGGCCTATGGCCCACATTGCAGTAGTGTGCTGTCCAGTGTAAGGCCTATGGCCCACATTACAGTAGTGCGTTTGTCCAGTACAAGACCTATGGCCCACATTACAGTAGTGTGTTGTCCAATGCAAGGCCTACGGCCCACATTACAGTAGTGTATTGTTCAGTACAAGGCCTATGGCCCACATTACAGTAGTGTGCTGTCCAATGCAAGGCCTATGGCCCACATTACAGTAGTGTGTTGTCCATAGCAAGGCCTATGGCCCACATTACAGTAGTGTGTTGCCCAGTACAAGGCCTATGGCCCACATTACAGTAGTGTGCTGTCCAATGCAAGGCCTATGGCCCACATTACAGTAGTGCGCTGTCTAGTACAAGGCCTATGGCCCACATTACAGTAGTGAATTGTTCAGTACAAGGCCTATGGCCCACATTACAGTAGTGTGCTGTCTAATGCAGAACGAGATGGTAGAGTGTAGAACGATACCGTACACGCTTTTACTGCGCTGTACTATACAATTCAGTGCAGCCTAGTTGAGAATGGCGCAATGTAGAAGTGATCAGTGCAAATAGTGTAGCGAATTTTGAGTGAAGTGCAGAGCAGTACAATACAATGCAGTACAATACAGTACAGTGCAGTACAATACAGTGCAGTGCAGTACAATACAGTACAGTGCAGTTCAATGCAGTGCAGTACAGTACAGTGCAGTACAATACAGTACAGTTCAGTACAATACAGTACAGTTCAGGACAGTGCAGTACAATACAGTGCAGTGCAGTACAATACAGTGCAGTACAGTACAGTACAATACAGTACAGTACATGCACATTAAGCACAGTTCAGTACAATATAGTACAGTACATGCACAGTAAGCAAAGTTCAGTGCATGCACAGTAAGCACAGTTCAGCTCAGTACAATACCGTACAGTACATGCACAGTAAGCACAGTTCAGTACAATACAGTACAGTACATGCACAGTAAGCTCAGTTCAGTACAGTACAGTACATGCACAGTAAGCACAGTTCAGTACAATACAGTACAGTACATGCACAGTAAGCACAGTTCAGTACATGCACAGTAAGCACAGTTCAGTACAGTACAGTAAGCACAGTTCAGTACAATGCAGTACAGTACATGCACAGTAAGCACAGTTCAGTACAATACAGTACAGTACATGCACAGTAAGCACAGTTCAGTACAATACAGTACAGTACATGCACAGTAAGCACAGTTCAGTACAATACAGTACAGTACAGCACATGCACAGTAAGCCCAGTTCAGTACAGTACAGTACATGCACAGTAAGCCCAGTTCAGTACAATACAGTACAGTACAGTACATGCACATTAAGCACAGTTCATTACAGTACAGTACATTACAGTTCAGTAGATGCACAGTAAGCACAGTTCAGTACAATACAGTACAGTACAGTACATGCACAGTAAGCACAGTTCAGTACAGTACAGTAAATGCACAGTAAGCGCAGTTCATTAAATACAGTACAGTACATGCGCAGTAAGCACAGTTCAGTACAGCGAAGGTCACGTAGCACAGCCAAGTGCTGCAGGACTGATCGGGCGTGAAACGAAATACGAACATGCCGCCGTGCACGTACAAGTCCGGCCATGACCTGTGGACAGGACTCACGCCAGCCGTCATGCGCTCTGTGATGACGTCACGCCACGATTGAGTGACGTCACGCCACGATTTAGTGACGTCACGCCACGCTCTAGTGACCAGCTGTTTCCTCCCCTCAGGCCCCATTGGGTTAGGGGTTAGGACTGACCCTCCGCCACTCCTATTGTAAAAGGCGATATGTATTAGTTTCATTCATTAACTCATTCATTCGTTGCTTCTTTCACTCAGTAGCTTCCGTCTGTCCATCTTTGTCTGTCTGTAGCCCCCTCTGGGTTGGGGGTTAAAAGAATTGACCCACCGTGTCTCTCTACACGATTCGTAAGAGACGAATAACTAGGGACATCGTGACTTAATTGCGCTTGGAACTCTTCTATTAATTTTCTTGCTTGGTCTTATATAGCCTACAAAGGCTGATAGGCCGTAAAACTCCATCATGAGTCTGTCTGTCTGTCTGTCTGTCTGTCTGTCTGTCTGTCTGTCTGTCTGTCTGTCTGTCTGTCTGTCTGTCTGTCTGTCTGTCTGTCTGTCTGTCTGTCTGTCTTTGTGTCTGTCTGTCTGTCTGTCTGTCTTTGTGTCTGTCTGTCTGTCTGTCTGTCTGTCTGTCTGTCTGTCTGTCTGTCTGTCTTTGTGTGTGTGTGTGTCTGTCTGTCTGTCTGTCTGTCTGTCTGTCTGTCTGTCTGTCTGTCTGTGTCTTTGTGTCTATGTGTCTTTGTGTCTGTGTTTTGTGTCTGTGTGTCTTTGTGTCTGTGTCTTTGGGTCTGTCTGTGTGTCTGTCTGTGTGTCTGTGTGTCTGTGTGTCTGTCTGTCTGTCTGTCTGTCTGTCTGTCTGTCTGTCTGTCTGTCTGTCTGTCTGTCTGTCTGTCTGTCTGTCTGTCTGTCTGTCGGTCTGTCTGTCTGTCGGTCTGTCTGTGTGTGTGTCTGTGTGTGTGTGTTTTTGTCTGTTTGTCTGTCACACACACACGCACGCACGCACGCACACACACACGCGCACACACACGCACGCACACATGCGCACACACGCACACACGCACGCACGCACGCACACACACGCACGCACGCACATTGCGCGATGTACTCCCTCAACAGATAGAACTGACGAAGAATCAGGAGAAAAAGTGGAATTGTTCAAGACGCAGCTAAAATTTATTATTAAAATGTATTATTGAAATTTAGATAATAAGAGTTACAGCAATGCTTCTTTCTTCACGTGCCGCTCCTCCTCATGTTTAATGTCCTACTCGCCTCCCCTTCTCTCGATTTCTATATTCCTCTTTTGGGCCGGTGGTCTGAACAGTAAATAATTCGTTCATTCATTCCTTCTTCCTCATCTCCTGACAGCAGACAGGCGATGGGTGGAGAGATCGAGTAGGAGCTGAATGACTATAGTGTTCTATAAATAGCTATTGATGGAGGGATCGATAGAGGGAGAGCGTGGGAGAGAACTCTTCAGCCGCACATGGAGGCAGTCTGGAGGTTCCGAGCAGATTCAGTGCTGTGGCAGGCAGGCAGGCAGGCAGGCAGGCTGGCTGGCTGATGCAAGATAAGGCAAGAAGAGTGGCTGGGAGTAGGACAAAGATAAAGTGGCATGCAGTGTTAGACAACGTAGAGCCACAGAGCAGTCTAGACACCCTGACGCAGCTATCTTTGGTCCCAAAGCATGTGTGCCCTGTGCAACTCTTTTCAGTCAAGGCTGGCTCGCGCTCTCTCTGTCTGTCTGTCTGTCTCTCTCTCTCTGCCTGTCTGTCTGTCTGTCTGTCTGTCTGTCTGTCTGTCTCTCTCTCTCTCTCTCTCTCTCTCTCTCTCTCTCTCTCTCTCTCTCTCTCTCTCTCTCTCTCTCTCTCTCTCTCTCTATCATATTCTTCATATACCTTACGAACTGTTGTACATAGATTAGCTACTGTGTATTTTTCTTATCTATCCATGTTTTCATTTCTTTATGAGCAAGGACAATTTGTAAGATAGGCAGAAATGCCTAAAATTTCATCCTTGATAAACAAAGAATCAATCAATCTCTCTACTACTACTACTACTACTACTACTACTACTACTACTACTACTACTACAGCAAACGAAGTAGCTAAGTTCTGTACTGGATGACGTGTAATGCAAGTATGATGCAGCTCTATAGCTGTGACCTTGTCCCTCCGTTCTTGAATGGCGGCGGCCTTGAACAGAGAGAGATTGATTGATTGATTGATTGATTGATTGATTGATTGATTGATTGATTGATTGATTGATTAAACTTTAATTTTCAAGGGAACTACATGAATTAGGCATAACCGCCTCTCTTACATCCAGCCCTTGTTAAAACAAGAAAACAAACAAACAAATCCAATCCCATCCCCCACCCCTACCCACCCACCCACCTTCTATCCCACACAAAATTCACACAATAACACAGGTTACAATCAATTCATGGTAACGAAATACCACGTTGAAAATTGCCACAAAGTGAATTTAGAATAAGATGAAAGTATCTAGGATGACTGCATAAGAAAAGTATGTAGTTTCAATTTAAATTTCTCTAAAGATTTCGCAATTTTTAGAGAATTGGATAGTGTGTTCCACATAGTAGCCCCTGAATAAGATAGGCTATGTTTAAACAAATCAATCCTAGGTTGTGGTATTATAAAGTTATATACACGAATATTTGAATGTTGGAATAAGTTTATCAAATAATCAGGCACATCACCATCATTAATTCCTTTCATTAAGACACATTTCTTGAATTGTAAATGCTTATGAAAAGGCAATATGTTAAGTTCTTTCATTTTGTCATTTGTGAACTATCTGTTATCATAAGCATAGAGGCTCTTCGATACAATGACTTCGGCCTTTTCAAGTTAGCGTCACTACAGCCATCCCAAATTGTTGACGCATAATTAATGTGAGATAAGATATGAGCATGGAAGAAGATTTTGCAAGTTTGAACGTCAGCAATATGTCTTAATTTGGAGAGAGAGAGAGAGAGAGAGAGAGAGAGAGAGAGAGAGACAGAGAGAGAGAGACAGAGAGAGAGAGACAGAGAGAGAGAGAGAGAGAGAGAGAGAGAGAGAGAGAGAGAGGATATTGCTTTCATTTTCATGTAGATAAAGGATATAGCTGAAGATCGTTGTTTTGCAATATCGACAGTGTGCTGTTTTCTGCTCTTGTCGTAGAGTGATCACATTAGTTCTCTACTGCTGCTCGCTCGCTTTTCTACTGCTGCTCGCTCGCTTCTCTACTGCTGCTCTCGCTTCTCTACTGCTGCTCGCTTGCTTCTCCACTGCTGCTCGCTTGCTTCTCCACTGCTGCTCGCTTGCTTCTCTACTGCTGCTCGCTTGCTTCTCTACTGCTGCTCGCTTGCTTCTCTACTGCTGCTCGCTTGCTTCTCTACTGCTGCTCGCTTGCTTCTCTACTGCTGCTTGCTTGCTTCTCTACTGCTGCTCGCTTGCTTCTCTACTGCTGCTCGCTTGCTTCTCTACTGCTGCTCGCTTGCTTCTCTACTGCTGCTCGCTTGCTTCTCCACTGCTGCTCGCTTGCTTCTCCACTGCTGCTCGCTTGCTTCTCCACTGCTGCTCACTTGCTTCTCCACTGCTGCTCGCTTGCTTCTCCACTGCTGCTCGCTTGCTTCTCCACTGCTGCTCGCTTGCTTCTCTACTGCTGCTTGCTTGCTTTTTTTCACTGCTGCTCGCTTGCTTGCTTCTCCACTGCTGCTCGCTTGCTTCTCTACTGCTGCTCGCTTGCTTCTCTACTGCTGCTCGCTTGCTTCTCTACTGCTGCTCGCTCGCTTCTCTACTGCTGCTCGCTTGCTTCTCCACTGCTGCTCGCTTGCTTCTCCACTGCTGCTCGCTTGCTTCTCTACTGCTGCTCGCTTGCTTCTCTACTGCTGCTCGCTCGCTTCTCTACTGCTGCTCGCTTGCTTCTCCACTGCTGCTCACTTGCTTTTCTACTGCTGCTCGCTTGCTTCTCTACTGCTGCTCGCTTGCTTCTCCACTGCTGCTCACTTGCTTCTCCACTGCTGCTCACTTGCTTCTCTACTGCTGCTCGCTTGCTTCTCTACTGCTGCTCGCTTGCTTCTCTACTGCTGCTCGCTTGCTTCTCCACTGCTGCTCACTTGCTTCTCCACTGCTGCTCACTTGCTTCTCTACTGCTGCTCACTTGCTTCTCCACTGCTGCTCGCTTGCTTCTCCACTGCTGCTCGCTTGCTTCTCCACTGCTGCTCGCTTGCTTCTTCACTGCTGCTCGCTTGCTTCTCCACTGCTGCTCGCTTGCTTCTCCACTGCTGCTCGCTTGCTGCGCTTGCTTCTCCACTGCTGCTCGCTTGCTTTTCTACTGCTGCTCGCTTGCTTCTCCACTGCTGCTCGCTTGCTTTTCTACTGCTGCTCGCTTGCTTCTCTACTGCTGCTCGCTTGCTTCTCCACTGCTGCTCGCTTGCTTCTCCACTGCTGCTCGCTTGCTTCTCCACTGCTGCTCGCTTGCTTTTCTACTGCTGCTCGCTTGCTTTTCTACTGCTGCTCGCTTGCTTCTCTACTGCTGCTTGCTTGCTTCTCCACTGCTGCTCGCTTGCTTCTCTACTGCTGCTCGCTTGCTTCTCCACTGCTGCTCGCTTGCTTTTCTACTGCTGCTTGCTTGCTTCTCCACTGCTGCTCGCTTGCTTCTCTACTGCTGCTCGCTTGCTTCTCCACTGCTGCTCGCTTGCTTTTCTACTGCTGCTTGCTTGCTTCTCTACTGCTGCTCGCTTGCTTCTCCACTGCTGCTCGCTTGCTTCTCCACTGCTGCTCGCTTGCTTCTCTACTGCTGCTCGCTTGCTTCTCCACTGCTGCTCGCTTGCTTCTGTACTGCTGCTCGCTTGCTTCTCTACTGCTGCTCGCTCGCTTCTCCGCTGCTGCTCACTTGCTCAGCATGCTGCCTATGCTTCTGCTGCTTCCAGCATGCTGCCTATGCTTCTGCTGCTTCCAGCATGCTGCCTATGCTTCTGGATGCTTCTGCTGCTTCCAGCATGGTGCCTGTGCTTCTGCTGCTTCCAGCATGCTGCCTATGCTTCTGCTGCTTCCAGCTTGGTGCCTTTGCTTCTGTATGCTTTTGCTGCTTCCAGCATGGTGCCTGTGCTTCTGCTGCTTCCAGCATGCTGCCTATGTTTTTGCTGCTTCCAGCATGCTGCCTATGCTTCTGGATGCTTCTGCTGCTTCCAGCTTGGTGCCTTTGCTTCTGTATGCTTTTGCTGCTTCCAGCATGGTGCCTGTGCTTCTGCTGCTTCCAGCATGCTGCCTATGCTTCTGCTGCTTCCAGCTTGGTGCCTTTGCTTCTGTATGCTTTTGCTGCTTCCAGCATGGTGCCTGTGCTTCTGCTGCTTCCAGCATGCTGCCTATGCTTTTGCTGCTTCCAGCATGCTGCCTATGCTTCTGGATGCTTCTGCTGCTTCCAGCTTGGTGCCTTTGCTTCTGTATGCTTTTGCTGCTTCCAGCATGGTGCCTGTGCTTCTGCTGCTTCCAGCATGCTGCCTATGCTTCTGCTGCTTCCAGCTTGGTGCCTTTGCTTCTGTATGCTTTTGCTGCTTCCAGCATGGTGCCTGTGCTTCTGCTGCTTCCAGCATGCTGCCTATGCTTCTGCTGCTTCTAGCATGCTGCCTGCCTATGCTTCCGCTGCTTCCAGCTTGGTGCCTATGCTTCTGCTCCTTCCAGCATGCTGTTTGCAGTAGTGCTCGCTGCAGAACAGACTAGATGCCGAGACAACGTCACCGCTACAGAACTGCCAGCACAAGTGTTGTATGTGTGTGCGTTACGAAAGCAGGAGCGTGATGTAGCTCTTCGACGGGCTTCACCACGCGTGAATCCAACAGAGCAGAAAGGAGCCCTGGCTACCAGTAGGGAAGGGAGATCTAAATGATGTACAGTAGTGGTGGGGTGCACTGTGAGACATGAAGTGCTGATTGTTGCAGCTGTACCTGTGCAGTGTGGAGGACTGTTGCTGTACCTGTGCTATTTGGAGGACTGTTGCTGAACCTGTGCTATTTGGAGGACTGTTGCTGTAGCTGTGCTATTTGGAGGACTGTTGCTGTAGCTGTGCTGTGTGGAGGACTGTTCATGTACGTATCCGTGTTGTTTGGAGGGTGCTGCTGTACCTATGCTGTGTGGAGGGTGTTGCTGTAGCTGTGCTGTGTGGAGGACTTTTGCTGTAGCTGTGGTGTGTGGAGGACTGTTGCTGTAGCTGTGCTGTGTGGAGGACTGTTGCTGTAGCTGTGCTATTTGGAGGACTGTTGCTGTAGCTGTGCTGTGTGGAGGACTGTTGCTGTAGCTGTGCTGTGTGGAGGACGGTTGCTGTAGCTGTGGTGTGTAGAGGACTGTTGCTGTAGCTATGCTGTGTGGAGGACTGTTGCTGTAGCTGTGCTGTGTGGAGGGTGTTGCTGTAGCTGTGCTGTGTGAGGACTGTTGCTGTAGCTGTGCTGTGTGGAGGACTGTTGCTGTAGCTGTGCTGTGTGGAGGACTGTTGCTGTAGCTGTGCTGTGTGGAGGACTGTTTCTGTAGCTGTGGTGTGTGGAAGACTGTTGCTGTCGCTGTGCTGTGTGGAGGACTGTTGCTGTAGCTGTGCTATTTGGAGGACTGTTGCTGTAGCTGTGCTATTTGGAGGACTGTTGCTGTAGCTGTGCTATTTGGAGGACTGTTGCTGTAGCTGTGCTGTGTGGAGGACTGTTGCTGTAGCTGTGGTGTGTGGAGGACTGTAGCTGTAGCTGTGGTGTGTGGAGGACTGTTGCTGTAGCTGTGCTGTGTGGAGGACTGCTGCTGTAGCTGTGCTGTGTGGAGGACTGTTGCTGTAGCTGTGCTGTGTGGAGGACTGCTGCTGTAGCTGTGGTGTGTGGACTGCTGCTGTACCTTTTTTTACTCACTTCCAACCGTCCCTGAGATGTTTATGCGTTAGAGGTGAGACTGTCGTTAGCCCCAGCTCGTCACAGCTGTGGGGAGGGGGTAGGGGAGAAGGTGGTAGTGTGAGGGTTATGAAAGAGAGGTCATTGCTCTCCCTACTCATTCACTCCTTGGGGCAATGGCTGAGCAGTGGGGAAGGCGAACGGGGTCAAAATCAGGGCTGTTCTGATGTAACTGGGTAAGTTTGCTGAGGGATGAGGTAATTAGCAGAACTCGTTTCCTTGCCAGAAGACAAGGTTGTGAGTTGATCAGGTGTGTTGGTGATGTTGATGCACCGTATAGAAGTGTCCATATGCACATGATCATTTGTCAGCCTCTCTTATTCTCTCCACTCTTCCAGCATGACCTATGATGGCCCAGAAGCAACGCTTCTCTGTCTCTCTGTCTCTCTCTGTCTCTCTATGTCTCTCTCTGTCTCTCTCTCTCTCTCTCTCTCTCTCTCTCTCTCTCTGTGTGTAATGGATAATGCTGCATGGACTGACTAGACTGCCTTGCCGTTGTAGAGTGTGACTGCCAGGCCCTGACGGACTCCTGCCCGCTCTGCCAAGTCACGCCCGGCTGTCACAAGTGTCACACGTGACACTCTGCACCGTGACACGTGTTGTGTACCATGACTGCCCGCCTGAGTGACAACGGCATGGCTGCCAGTCCCACCCCCCACCAGCCCCCCATCCACACTGACGTGGTGGTCGTGGGTAAGTCAGGCCGTCTGTCTATGTGTCTGTCTATGTGTCTGTCTGCGTGTCTGTGTGTCTGTCTGTCTGTGTGTCTGTCTTCTGTCTGTCTGTCTGTCTGTCTGTCTGTCTGTCTGTCTGTCTGTCTGTCTGTCTGTCTGTCTGTCTGTCTGTCTGTCTGTCTGTCTGTCTGTCTGTCTGTCTTCTGTCTGTCTGTCTGTCTGTCTGTCTGTCTGTCTGTCTGTCTGTCTGTCTGTCTGTGTGTCTGTCTGTCTGTGTGTCTGTCTGTCTGTCTGTCTGTCTGTCTGTCTGTCTGTCTGTCTGTCTGTCTGTCTTCTGTCTGTTTTCTGTCTCTGTTCATACGTCTGTGAGTTTGTCTGCCAGTCTGTCTGTTTATGATTTTGTCCATTCCCTTTTCTCCCGTTTGCTGCCCTGATGTTCTTGGGTTAGCTCCTCTGACCACTGACACTGAATGAGTGGAAGTTCGGAATGAAACACTGTCACTTTGCAGTGAGACACTGAATGAGTGGAAGTTCAGAATGAAAAACAGTCACTTTGCAGTGAGTCACTGAATGAGTGGAAGTTCAGAATGAAACACTGTCACTTTGCAATGAGTCACTGAATGAGTGGAAGTTCAGAATGAAACACTGTCACTTTGCAGTGAGACACTGAATGAGTGGAAGTTCAGAATGAAACACTGTCACTTTGCAGTGAGACACTGAATGAGTGGGAGTTCAGAATGAAACACTGTCACTTTGCAGTGAGACACTGAATGAGTGGGAGTTCAGAATGAAAAACAGTCACTTTGCAGTGAGACACTGAATGAGTGGGAGTTCAGAATGAAACACTGTCACTTTGCAGTGAGACTCTGAATGAGTGGGAGTTCAGAATGAAACACTGTCACTTTGCAGTCAGACACTAAATGAGTGGAAGTTCAGAATGAAAAACAGTCACTTTGCAGTGAGTCACTGAATGAGTGGAAGTTCAGAATAAAACACAGTCACTTTGCAATGAGTCACTGAATGAGTGGAAGTTCAGAATGAAACACTGTCACTTTGCAGTGAGACACTGAATGAGTGGGAGTTCAGAATGAAACACTGTCACTTTGCAGTGAGTCACTGAATGAGTGGAAGTTCAGAATGAAAAACAGTCACTTTGCAGTGAGACATTGAATGAGTGGGAGTTCAGAATGAAAAACAGTCATATCACAGTGAGACTGAAAGTGTCTGCCAATGGTCAGTGAAGGACAGAAAGAAAAGTGGCATGTCTTCCAGAGGAGCTGCCTGTCACACAATGTCAATCATGCTTGTCATTATGAAAACTTCAGACTGGACGGACACGACTGTTTGGGTTTTCCAGGAAACGGCCCCTCCGCCATTGCTCTCTCCTTCCTGCTGTCAGGACAGGTGCCATTCTTCAATGGTGGTTATGTGGCCAATGAGTTTCTGGAAGCGCGACTGCGGGATGCCATGGACTCCCCCATCACAGAGCAGGTACGTAGGCTGGCATCTTGAATCTGTGACGGCGGCACGGACTGGTAGGCCGTCACTTCTTGGGAAACAACTGAAATATTCCCATGTATTTGAAAAAATATCAGTTTAATCATTTTTGTTTTACTTGATCAGGAATCAGGAACTTTTTTTATTGTTGACTTACTCTGTACTGACTAAAAGTAAATGTGCAAATGTCTTATGACGTTTAACATAACACCACTGCCTTAGACTTTATTAACCTATTGTCTATTAACATTTTGAACTCCTTCACACACAAAAAGTTCCACTTGACAATAGATTTTGCTCAGACGGCCGCAGGAGGTCCATTTGACAGTACAAAGACCTGCTCTCAATCGTGAAAAGCAGAAAGCTGAAGTGGTACGGTCACGTGTCAAGAGGCAGTGGGCTGGCCAAGACCATCCTGCAAGGTACCGTACTAGGTGGGAGAAGGAGAGGCAGGCAGAGAAAGAGGTGGGAAGACAACATCAAAGAGTGGACAGGCTTGACCTTTGCTGACTCACAGCGAGCCACAGAGGATAGAGATCGATGGAGGAAGATTGTCCGAAAGCCATCAGTGGTGCCTCAACAACCCATCTCAGGGTTAAGAGACTGAACTGAACTGAACTGCCGCAGGAGGAGCGGAGTGGAATGACTCCAGTTCGATGACAAACTCCTGTCCTTTTTCCTCTACCCTCTCTCCCCATCCTCTCTCTGACCTTTGATGTGTGACACATGACCTCTGACCCTTGAAGGATCTGGAGGCACTGTCGGAGGGGCTGGAGGGCCGATCCACCAACCCTGTGTCTCTGCTCTTCGACGCGCTGTGCCACCCAGACGCGGACCTGGGAGGTGACCACCCCTCGGCCCTGCGTTGGGAGAAGGACGATCGCTTTGCCCTCAACCATGTCGTACTCGGCAAGGGCCTTCCTGGAGGAGCCTGGCAGGTGTGTGTGTGTGCACGTGTGTGCGAGTGTGAGTGTGTGTGTGTGTGCATTTGAGTGTGTGTGTGAATGTGTGCGAATGTGAGCGTGTGTGTTTGTGCATTTGTGTGTGTGTGTATGTGTGTGCATGTGTGTGTGTGTGTGTGCATGTGTGTGTGTGTGTGTGTGTATGTGTGTGTGTGTGTGTGTGTGTGTACAGATGTGATTTGGAGGGTGAGAGGTGTTTGTGTTTGTGTGTGTATGTACATGAGGGATGGCTTTGGTGAAGTGATCAGTATTTTGTGTCCTGTTTGTTGGTGTCCAGCTATATGTGCAATGTTTGTATGAAGCAAGACGAGGTATACAACATACAACAAGTGCAATGTTTGTAACGCTGTGTTTGAAGCAAGACGAGATATACAATAAGTGCAGCGTTTGTAACACTGTATATGAAGCAAGATGAGATATAGAACATGTGCAGTAAGACAGTGCACACTGGAGTTGGGCAAAGTGAGACGCAGTGCACACTGGAGTTGGGCAAAGTCAGTGAGACACAGTGCACACTGGAGTTGGGCAAAGTCAGTGAGACACAGTGCACACTGGAGTTGGGCAAAGTCAGTGAGACACAGTGCACACTGGAGTTGGGCAAAGTCAGTGAGACACAGGCACACTGGAGTTGGGCAAAGTCAGTGAGACACAGTGCACACTGGAGTTGGGCAAAGTCAGTGAGACGCAGGCACACTGGAGTTGGGCAAAGTCAGTGAGACGCAGGCACACTGGAGTTGGGCAAAGTCAGTGAGACGCAGTGCACACTGGAGTTGGGCAAAGTCAGTGAGACACAGTGCACACTGGAGTTGGGCAAAGTCAGTGAGACGCAGTGCACACTGGAGTTGGGCAAAGTCAGTGAGACACAGTGCACACTGGAGTTGGGCAAAGTCAGTGAGACACAGTGCACACTGGAGTTGGGCAAAGTCAGTGAGACACAGTGCACACTGGAGTTGGGCAAAGTCAGTGAGACACAGTGCACACTGGAGTTGGGCAAAGTCAGTGAGACACAGGCACACTGGAGTTGGGCAAAGTCAGTGAGACACAGTGCACACTGGAGTTGGGCAAAGTCAGTGAGACACAGGCACACTGGAGTTGGGCAAAGTGAGACACAGTGCACACTGGAGTTGGGCAAAGTCAGTGAGACGCAGTGCACACTGGAGTTGGGCAAAGTCAGTGAGACGCAGGCACACTGGAGTTGGGCAAAGTCAGTGAGACACAGTGCACACTGGAGTTGGGCAAAGTCAGTGAGAGCCTGGTTTTGCATTGCAGAAGATGGACGGCTCTATGCAGACCATCAGCCAGAACACTTGGATGGAACTGCCCACTCTGCCTTTCCGCGACTGGCTCCACAAGCGCCGCAGGTAAGACTGCTGTCTGCCTATGACCACTGTCCCCTCACCTGTCCTCTCTCTGCCTCATCCATGTGTCTCTGATCTGATTGGTCTTGTTTGTGTGTAGCCATAGGCAGGAGTGCTGTGTGTGTAGCTATGGGCAGGAGTGCTGTGTGTGTAGCTATGGACAGGAGTGCTGTGTGTGTAGCCATGGGCAGGAGTGCTGTATGTGTAGCCATGGGCAGGAGTGCTGTGTGTGTAGCCATGGGCAGGAGTGCTGTGTGTGTAGCTATGGACAGGAGTGCTGTGTGTGTAGCCATGGGCAGGAGTGCTGTGTGTGTAGCCATGGGCAGGAGTGCCTTGTGTAGCTATGGACAGGAGTGCTGTGTGTGTAGCTATGGGCAGGAGTGCTGTGTGTGTAGCCATAGGCAGGAGTGCTGTGTGTGTAGCTATGGACAGGAGTGCTGTGTTGGTCTATGGACAGGAGTGCTGTGTGTAGCTATGGGCAGGAGTGCTGTGTGTGTAGCTATGGGCAGGAGTGCTGTGTGTGTAGCTATGGGCAGGAGTGCTGTGTGTGTAGCTATGGGCAGGAGTGCTGTGTGTGTAGCTATGGGCAGGAGTGCTGTGTGTGTAGCTATAGGCAGGAGTGCTGTGTGTGTAGCTATGGGCAGGAGTGCTGTGTGTGTAGCTATGGGCAGGAGTGCTGTGTGCGTAGCTATGGGCAGGAGTGCTGTGTGTGTAGCTATGGACAGGAGTGCTGTGTGTGTAGCTATGGGCAGGAGTGCTGTGTGTGTAGCTGTGGACAGGAGTGCTGTGTGTGTAGCTATGGGCAGGAGTGCTCTGTGTGTAGCTATGGGCAGGAGTGCTATGTGTGTAGCTGTGGACAAGAGTGCTGTGTGCGTAGCTATGGGCAGGAGTGCTGTGTGCGTAGCTATGGGCAGGAGTGCTGTGTGTGTAGCAATGGATAGGAGTGCTGTGTGTGTAGCTATTGGCAGGAGTGCTGCTTGTGACAGCGAGGAGTATGGTTGTGTATCAATTTGTATGTGCAAATGCATGTGTGCATTTTTATTGTTGTGTGGATGTGTGTGTGTGTGTGTGTGTGTGTTTGCATGTGTGTGTGTGTGTGTGTTTGCGCATGCATGTGTTTGTGCATGTGCATGTGTTTGTGTTCACCACCTGACTGCTTCTGATGTCTGTCCCCAGTGAGATGAAGTGCGGCATGGCGGGCAAGAACAGGCGAGCCACGGTGATGGAGGTGAAGGAGTACTACCTGGACTTCGTGGAGACCCGGGGCCTCAGGGGCAACTTCCGTGACCACCACACCGTCACCTCAGTCCAGAAAGTATTCCAGCTGCGCAGCTCCATAGCCGTGGACAGTGAGAATGGAGAGCAGGAGCCTTGCTGTGCCAACATCAAACAGAACCATGCCTTCCTGTGGGAAGTGCGTGGACACTGGCTGGACGAGGCAGGAGGGAGAGGGGAGTTTTGCTACGTGGCACCGCGTGTGGTGCTGGCCACCGGGGCCTATGACATTCCCAACCGTCTGTGCCTCCCTGGTGAGAGCCTGCCACACGTGCTGCACTCCCTGGCCGAGTTTGAGCAGCACCTGCAGCGAGGGGAAGTGGGGCCAGACTCTGAGCCAGTTTTGGTGGTGGGAGCTGGGCTGAGTGCAGCAGACGCCATCCTTCTGGCCCAGGAGGCTGGCGTGCCTGTCCTCCATGTCTTCCGAGTGCGTCCCACTGACCTAGGGCTGGTTTTCCGCAAGCTGCCCGCCTCCATCTACCCGGAGTACCACTACATCCACTCTCTCATGCAGGCAGGTGAGCATCCGGACAACAACCTGTACCGCAGCTTCCCGCAGCACCGCCTGGCTGAGATCTGCTCGGACGGGAAGGTGTTGCTGCAGCCCTCTCTCCCGGCAAGCCACCCGAGCCCTGCGTCCCAGGCTATGGACCTCTGCCAAGGGGGAGGAACGGCTCCAGTGCTGCAGACAGTGGAGTGCTCGCTGGTGGTGGTGCTGATCGGCTCCAGGCCCGACCTGTCCTTCCTGCCCCATGAAGGGCGAAACCTGGGTGTGGTGCAGGACTGGTGCATCAACAGCAAGCACAACCCCATGGACGTCGACCCCTTCTCCTTCCAGAGCCAGACAGAGCCCGGACTTTTCGCCATGGGGCCCCTGGTCGGCGACAACTTTGTCCGCTTCGGTGTGGGTGGAGCCCTGGGCATCTCCTCCTACCTGGCAAAGTCACGGTGCAAGCAGCACCTGTGACCGACTCTCGCACACTGGGGAACTGAATGGGCACAGTGGACATTAGGGTCCGACGGCCAGTTGCCGTGCAGACTTCCAGCAACCTCTTCAAGCTGACTCATTGTCTGCCCAAGAAACTGTCTTGACTAAACGTGAAACGTAGACTTGCTCTCTGTGTGTGTGTGTGTGTGTGTGAGAGAGAGAGAGAGAGAGAGAGAGAGAGAGAGAGAGAGAGAGAGAGAGAGAGAGAGAGAGAGAGAGAGAGAGAGAGAGAGAGATTTTATTTGTACTCGGAATTCTTAGTCTGTGGATCAGGCGGAAGGAGTCGTATTGAGTGGGACTGTTAGCCAGCCTTACTTGGCATGACACTACTCCAGACCCTGCTCCAGATGGGCCCGAAGGAGTGGCAGGGGCCAAGCTGTGGTGGTGATGGGAGTGTACAGGCACTCCAAGGCTGTGGTGGTGATGGGAGTGTACAGGCACTCCAAGGCTGTGGTGGTGATGGGAGTGTACAGGCACTCCAAGGCTGGGAACTGGAAAAAGCAACTCTCTGTGCAGATGTATACATCTCCCTCACTGCCGTGAAGGAAGCAGCCTGTCATTTGTGATAAAAACAGCTTTGACTTGGCCATTGCTCACTGTGCTGGATCTACAGTCGTTTCGTCTCAAGAGTAGCCAGTGGACATTTTCTATTGCGAGAATGGATGGCAACTTATGTTGCTGACTACTTATGGTACTGTATGTAAACTTAAGACTACTTAACTGTATTGTGATGTGAATGGAGGCCTTCTTACAGCATTCTTTACATCACTGCAATGTGAATGAGCAATTACAGTACTGTTGGGGAATGATAATATGATCATCAACAGGTACTGCTGCATGAAAAGATGACCACATGACAGTAGTGTAGTGTGAATAGAGGACTGCCTACAGTAGTGTGGAATGAAGGGACGACAGCCTACAGTAGTGTGATGTGAAAGGATGGGTACCTACAGTAGTGTAGGATAATAGATGACTACCAGTCCTTGTAGTGTGCAAGGGAGACTACCCACAGTCCTTGTAGTGTGCAAGGGAGACTACCCACAGTCCTTGTAGTGTGCAAGGGAGACTACCCACAGTCCTTGTAGTGTGCAAGGGAGACTACCCAGTCCTTGTAGTGTGCAAGGGAGACTACCCACAGTCCTTGTAGTGTGCAAGGGAGACTACCCACAGTCCTTGTAGTGTGCAAGGGAGACTACCCCCAGTTTCCTTATAGTGTGCAAGGCCCACAGTCTTTGTAGTGCGAAAGAGCAACTGCTATGTGGCTGCCATGAGATTGTGGGTGACAGTGCTTTACAGTGGCATGCCAGAATGGCCATGTTCCCGACAGCAGTTGGCTGTACAGCTGTGCATAGACCAGACATGGAGAGTGCCACTCCATGCATTATAACTTAGACTGACCAGTCATTTGCAACGCCTTGACCAAATGCTGGGCACTTGGTTGTGGTTTTTACCTTCCTAGATCAGTTTTTGTTGTTGTTGTTTGGGATTTATTTTCAGAGAGAGTTATTGCTACTTTTTGGCCTTTGCTAAAACCACAAAACAGCTTTGACACTGGTGTGGTTCGGCATTGTCACCTCTCCCGAAAATGTTTGCTGCTTTTTGACAAATGTTGCTTGTTTGGTAATGATTGTTTCCTGTAATTGCTCTTTTCTTTGATGGATAGCTATGCCAGAAGTTTTTTAATTTACACTGTTCAGAGGGTGAACTTTAGTATCATAACTGTTATTAACATCTTCATAACCAGAGCACATGCATTGTATCCATGACAATCTGACCAAAGATGTGCGTGATAAGCTTTATTTAAGCAAGCGTTGATCTCAAGTGAACAGTTCCAACTCCTGGCATGGGTTTTGTTGTTGTCAGGACATTCTGCTAAGTGTGGAAGAGACTGGGCAAGTCTAGTTGAAACAGCAGGTACGGGGCACATGCAAGTCTACATGAAACTGCTGGGTTTGGAGTAAAAAGGAAAAATCTCAACATTGCCAGATAGGGATGTCAAATCTGCACTAGGGGCAAGTAGGACAGACAGGGAGGTGTTGGAAAGAAGTGGGGAAATGATGGACAGAAAGAGATCTTGAGAATGCTGAAGTGGAATTCTACACCAAGAGATGAGTGCATGGAGAACTGCAGGTTTTGTAAGGTGTGGTAGGACAGTTGGAGGACTCCAAAGTTCAGGACAGAGGCAGACATTGGACGGAGATGACGGGGGGACAGGCTCCAATGCAGAAGTGCTGGATTCATGGGACCAATCTGGGACTAGTTGACCATTCCCACACTAAGTCAGAGAGGACTAGGAATGCCTGACCCTTGTACACACAGCGACATGCTGCCCTGAGCCAGCTTTTCCATCTGTGGAGTTGGAACTAGTTCACAGAGTACCAGAAACAAAAAGAGTCATAGCGCATTAGGTTGACATATGCAGGGCTGTGTTGTGCATATTAATTGAAGTATTTACATAATAAACAGGGTTTTGTTCTGTGTGCAGGCAGCCAACTCAGGAAAGCGGCTGTCTTGGTAATGGCCAACACAGGCATCTGACTGTGCAATGTAATAGGGATATGATAGAAATGTAGTAGCCATATACTGATGGGGATGCACTTGCAGTAGGTCTTGGTACATATTTTCTACAGTGGATGACATAGATGTCTAACTGTGCAGTAAAAATCTAGTCACAGTCTACTGATGGGGATGCACTTACAGTAGGCCTTGGTATGGACTTTCTACAGTGGATGACACAGACGTCTAACTGTGCAGTAGGGATCTAGTCAGTCTACTGAGGGTATGCACTTGCAGAAGGCATTGATACTATTTGAGGGGCATGGAAGGCCTTTGCACTTCATTTTTGGCATAAAAAGTCTTCACTCTTGGAAAGGAAGGATGTAAGAACAAGGAAAAAGGTCACTGTTGGAAAGGAAGGATGTAAGAACAAGGAAAAAGGTCACTGTTGGAAAGGAAGGATGTAAGAACAAGGAAAAAGGTCACTGTTGGAAAGGAAGGATGTAAGAACAAGGAAAAAGGTCACTGTTGGAAAGGAAGGATGTAAGAACAAGGAAAAAGGTCACTGTTGGAAAGGAAGTAAGAGATAAGATGCTAGACAAACAAACAACCCTTCATTGTTGGAAAGAAAGGAAGGAGGGAGATGGGTGGGATTTGCAAGCTAAGTGCTTTCGGTCATGCCTTCAGCATACATGCAGTCATCCATTTCACTGCACTAAACTTCCCCAGGGAGAGAGTGAAGTTTCTCCCTACCCAGTCCCTACCTTTCTGTCAATGGAGCACCAAAGACTGCCGACATATTTAAAAAAAGTTTTACTTTTTGAAGAGGAAATTTGGGTTTGACACAAAGAATGCTGCAGGATTTCATACAAAAGTTTAACTTTTTGAAGCAGAAATTTTCGGTTGACACAAAGAGTGTACTTACAGTGCTGAAGGATTTTCCCCAAAGTTTTACTTTTTGAAGAAGAAATTTGGATTTGACATACACAATGAAGGGTTTTGAAATGAAGCGCTTGAATTCAGCACTGCAGAACTCCAGAGTAGCCCCATGGCCTTGCAGGCTGGGGAGATGGCCGTCTGTGGAAAACTACCACTTTTTACTTAATTCATCATCAATAATCTGTCCAAGGTACTGTCAATAAACTGCTTTTGTCTTCTCATCACCCCAGTGTGTGTCTGTGGAATAACCTTGAGTTGTTTGTCTTTGTGAAGGGAATGTTGGCATTTCTTGGAGAACAGTGTTGGCTGCCTGCCAGTTTTCTACTGGACTTTCCATCATGAAGACTGGGTGCCAGGCCTTGCATGACATCAGCAATACAAAATAAAGACACTCTTGCACTCAAGAAATTGTATACACTAAAATATCTTGTATATCCTTCACAATACTTGCACCATTTTACATGCAAGCCCAAATTTCACACATGAAATGTGATATGTGCCACTTGAAATGCATCACCTCATGCATTGTCTGACATCTACTGTTGCACACCTCATCAGACACCATATATGCACTGTGTGACACAAACGCTGTTGCATGCAGCGTCATTCACACACACGACACATAATCCCTCCACATAGCATCTGAGGCATGCACATTACTTCATCACAAAACACCTCGCAACACTGCCCATGGGATTAGTCCCCGACATGCATTTTACTGAAAACCAGCAAGGGTCCATGAAAGGCAGACTACAAAGCCTGCTAGGCACAAGGCCTTCACCCCAAACCCTTGTGCAATCCACACAGCCAGCCTCCACACAAACCCTTTGTACAATCCACACAGCCAGCCTCCACACAAACCCTTGTGCAATCCACACAGCCAGCCTCCACACAAACCCTTGTACAATCCACACAGCCAGCCTCCACACAAACCCTTGTACAATCCACACAGCCAGCTCCACACAAACCCTTGTGCAATCCACACAGCCAGCCTCCACACAAACCCTTGTGCAATCCACACAGCCAGCCTCCACACAAACCCTTGTGCAATCCACACAGCCAGCCTCCACACAAACCCTTGTGCAATCCACACAGCCAGCCTCCACACAGACCCTTGTGCAATCCACACATCCAGCCTCCACACAAACCCTTGTACAATCCACACAGCCAGCCTCTGCACCAAGCCTGAAGCAATGGATATGCCACAACTGGTGTAGGTCTAACAGCTCTTCCCTGTGGAAAGGTGAAGATTTCAGGATTTCCCTGTGGAAAGGTGAAGACTTCAGAGGACTTCCCTGTGGAAAGGTGAAGACTTTAGAGGACTTCACTGTGGAAAGGTGAAGACTTCAGAGGACTTCCCTTGAGAAAGGTGAGGACTTCAGAGGACTTCCTTGAGAAAGGTGAAGATTTCAGAGGACTTCCCTGTGGAAAGGTGAAGACTTCAGAGGACTTCCCTTGAGAAAGATGAAGACTTCAGAGGACTTCACTGTGGAAAGGAGAAGACTTCAGAGGACTTCCCTTGAGAAAGGTGAAGACTTTAGAGGACTTTACTGTGGAAAGGTGAAGACTTCAGAGGACTTCCCTTGAGAAGGGTGAAGACTTCAGAGGACTTCACTGTGGAAAGGTGAAGACTTCAGAGGACTTTCCTTGAGAAGGGTGAAGACTTCAGAGGACTTCCCTGTGGAAAGGTGAAGACTTCAGAGGACTTCCCTTGAGAAGGGTGAAAACTTCAGAGGACTTCCCTTGAGAAAGGTGAAGACTTCAGAGGACTTCCCTGTGGAATGGTGAAGACTTCAGAGGACTTCCCTGTGGAAAGGTGAAGACTTCAGAGGACTTCCCTTGAGAAGGGTGAAGACTTCAGAGGACTTCCCTTGAGAAAGGTGAAGACTTCAGAGGACTTCACTGTGGAAAGGTGAAGACTTCAGAGGACTTCCCTGTGGAAAGGTGAAGACTTCAGAGGACTTCCCTTGAGAAGGGTGAAGACTTCAGAGGACTTCCCTTGAGAAAGGTGAAGACTTCAGAGGACTTCACTGTGGAAAGGTGAAGACTTCAGAGGACTTCCCTTGAGAAAGGTGAAGACTTCAGAGGACTTCACTGTGGAAAGGTGAAGACTTCAGAGGACTTCACTGTGGAAAGGTGAAGACTTCAGAGGACTTCACTGTGGAAAGTGAAGACTTCAGAGGACTTCACTGTAGAGAAATGCCCTGATGCTCTGATTATTAGGTAGTTACAAACACTGCATGAAAAGATGCACATAAATACACACACATAAACACACACACACACTCTCACACACACCTGCACAAACACACACTATTACTCAAGGCACACCAAAATCTGACACCAATTTATTTCAATTCATTAATAAATGCTTTGCACCACAGATAAAAAATGTTCATACCCAAGTTGCAAATTAAAGGGGGTAAAGTGTAAAGCGGTTTGAGCACCGATCAATGGTGGAAAGTCGCTATATAAAATCACACCTTTACCTTTAATTACTCATTTCATATCATTGACACATGCATTGTACTACAGAAAAAAATTCACACTAAAGTTGCAAATCTTGCTTCATTGTATTTCATTGATACAGGGTTTGTCCCACAGAAAAAAAATCCATATCCAAGTTGTACATCACTGTTACGATCCGCCCAACCCTGTTTTTATTTCTCTGTATGGTTTTGGTAAAATGCCTACAGTGTGCTACGTTTTCTGTGTGAGCTAATGAAGTATCATACTACTACCATTATGAATTGTGTGTTTATGCATGTGTTAAGTGATGAATACTTAAGGATACAGAAGTCAGCCAGACCTCAAATAAATGTAGTATATTAAGCAACCAGCCATGCCTTTAGAATATATTACTGTGTTGGTGGGAGGAGTGAACAGTTTTCAAGTTGGGCGCCAAGCTTTGAGCCCAAAGAATTTTGCTGACTGTGTGAGACTTTGAGCCCAGAGAAATTGGAGACTTTGAGCGGGAAGAAACTCTGCTGACCTCAGCAATGCGCCACTTTTCTTTTCTTTCCTATTGGTCCAGAGTAGTGAACTGTTAATACATGAGTAAGCAGGCGCCAAATTTCCCCTTCTTCCCATTGGTGAATCTCTGAGACTCTCAATGGAGACATGGGAGCAAGGGATAAATACAGGCAGAGTCTGCTCGCTGGGGACTGGCCCGTTTTGCTCCTATACTGGGGAGCCCAGAATACAATCATTGGTATGCAAGCCAGTCTGACCTAGGGGACAAGGACGGGGATGCTTTCACCCCCCACCCCACCCCCCCATCTCACCACCTCCAACCCAAAGCATGGGTGAAATGCAGGCAGGCTCAAGAGGAGATGGCCGTCGCCTGACACCCCGGAGAGATGTGGCTGTTTCGATGCTCCCATCTGCAGGACCCCCACTCCTGCATCAATTGACACCCCTTCCGATGCTCCAAAACAACCCCCTTCAAGACCAGCAGCAGGGTCAACTGCCCTGACCCCCCTTTGGCCAGGAGAACCACAGGGTCACGCTGCCCTGACATCATTCCTTTACAGGACTCAGTGAACTCTCAGATAAGTTTTACCTCTATATAGAAAGGCTGGCTGGCTTAAACTAGGATTTATCAAAGAAATTTTATTCATGCACATTGATTTACCAATCATTGTTTTATCTCTTCAAGTATTATTAAAGTCATTTTTGTATTTGACCTCTGCATTCATCTTCTCTGTTGTCCTGTCCATTCTTGACAGCTAGAAAGATGATTGAATGTTGCAAGACAACAGTGCATTACCCCTAGACATCTTCTTTATTAATAATGAGAAGAGCACTGGCTTGTAACAATCACCCTTCAATTTATATCACTGACAAATAGTTTGTACCACAGAAAAAACATTCATACTCATGTTGCAAATCACGTTTCAATGGCTTCAGCATTTGGATGAAGCAGTGTGTCCACTATCAGTTACAGTTCTACATCTGTGTAGCATGTCATACATCTGTGTAGCATGTCATACGTCTGTGTAGCATGTCATACATCTGTGTAGCATGTCATACGTCTGTGTAGCATGTCATACATCTGTGTAGCATGTCATACGTCTGTGTAGCATGTCATACGTCTGTGTAGCATGTCATACGTCTGTGTAGCATGTCATACATCTGTGTAGCATGTTATACGTCTGTGTAGCATGTCATACGTCTGTGTAGCATGTCATACGTCTGTGTAGCATGTCATACGTCTGTGTAGCATGTCATACATCTGTGTAGCATGTCATACGTCTGTGTAGCATGTCATACGTCTGTGTAGCATGTCATACATCTGTGTAGCATGTCATACATCTGTGTAGTGTTATGCGTCTGTGTAGTCTGTGATGTGTGTAGTGTGTTGTGCATCTGTGTAGTCTGTGATGTGCGTCTGTGTAGATTTTCTCTCATCAGTGCAGACTGTATCATAAGACAGCATCAATCAAACTGCAAGTGTGTGTAACACTGCAGTAAACATCATACTATGCATCTGTGCAACTTGTGTCACAACACAGATGACAGTATTCATTTGTGTAGTTAGTGTTACAACACAAATCACAGTACCCATCATTGTAGTTAGTGTCACAACACAGATCACAGTATGCATCTGTGTAGCTTGTGTCACAACACAGATCACAGTATGCATTTGTGTAGCTAGTGTCACAACACAGATCGCAGTATGCATTTGTGTAGCAAGTGTCACAACACAGATCTCAGTAAGGATCTGTGTAGCTTGTGTCACAACACAGATCACAGTATGCATTTGTGTAGCTAGTGTCACAACACAGATCTCAGTAAGGATCTGTGTAGCTTGTGTCACAACACAGATAACAGTACACATTTGTGTAGCTAGTGTCGTGGAACCAATCTGAGTAGTTTGTGTCACAACACAGATCACAGTATGCAATGTGTAGCTTGAGTCAACACAGATCACAGTATGCATCTGTATAGCTGGTGTAACAACACAGATCACAGTATGCATCTGTATAGCTGGTGTAACAACACAGATCACAGTATGCATCTGTATAGCTGGTGTTACAACACAGATCACAGTATGCATCTGTATAGCTGGTGTTACAACACAGATCACAGTATGCATCTGTATAGCTGGTGTTACAACACAGATCACAGTATGCATCTGTATAGCTGGTGTTACAACACAGATCACAGTATGCATCTGTATAGCTGGTGTTACAACACAGATCACAGTATGCATCTGTATAGCTGGTGTTACAACACAAATCGCAGTGCCCATCTGTGTAGCTTGTGTCACAACACAGATCACAGTATGCATTTGTGTAGCTAGTGTTACAACACAAATCACAGTACCCATTATTGTAGTTAGTGTCACAACACAGATCACAGTATGCATCTGTGTAGCTTGTGTCACAACACAGATCTCAGTATGCATTTGTGTAGCAAGTGTTACAACACAGATCGCAGTGCCTATCTGTGCAGCTGGCATCACTAGGCAGCACACATGAGTACACGTTGCATGCACCTTACTGCGCTAAACACAGCACTGCACACCCCAGTAGGAACACCTGCTGTGCAGTCACCAAGAGAGCAAAGGTCACGGAATGGAAACATTGTGGGTAAGGGTCAAAGGTCAGAGGGTTTCAGGAAGTGACCCTTGTGTCCAGTTTTTCTTTTCTTAACAGCATGACCCTCCTGACCCTCCTCGACCTCCGCCCTCTGCTGTCTCAGGAAGCTGGCAATGTCCTCTTTCATACTCCCCTCCTCCACCTGCCCATACCCCTCCTCCCCCTGCCCATACCCCTCCTCCCCCTGCTCATCCCCCTCCTCCCCCTGCACACGTCGTTGGCGCTTTGTCTTGAACTTGTTGGAGATGGTTCCCACCAAAGATTGGTACCTGCAGTCAAACAATAATGAATTGAGCAAGTCGTGTATTGTCACAAGAGTGGTGTATTAAATAAGACCTGTATTGTCACAGGAGTGGTGTGTTAAACAAGTCATGTATCGTCACAAGACTAGTGTATTGAACGAGATTTGTATTGTCACAAGAGTGGTGTGTTAAACAAGTCATGTATTGTCACAAGACTAGTGAATTGAACAAATCATGTATTATCACGAGTGGTGTATTAAACAGGTTTTATATTGTCACTAGTGATGTACTGAACATAAGACAGCACTACGCATGGGAAGAGATGGTAAGTTGTTTGCGGAGAGACATGGGATATGAAGGAGTGGATCACTGTTCCAGTCAAGACATGGAGTGGATCATAGTTCTAGTCAAGACATGGAGTGGATCATCGTTCCAGTCAAGACATGGAGTGGATCATCATTCCACTCAAGACATGGAGTGGATCATCGTTCCAGTCAAGACAGGGAGTGGATCATCATTCCACTCAAGACATGGAGTGGATCATAGTTCTAGTCAAGACATGGAGTGGATCATCATTCCAGTCAAGACATGAAGTGGATCATTGTTCCAGTCAAGACAAGGACTGGATCATCGTTCCAGTCAAGACAAGGGTGGATCATCGTTCCAGTCAAGACATGGAGTGGATGATTGTTCCAGTCAAGACAAGAGTGGATCATCGTTCCACTCAAGACAGGGAGTGGATCATCATTCCAGTCAAGACAGGGAGTGGAACATCGTTCCACTCAAGACATGGAGTGGATCATAGTTCTAGTCAAGACATGGAGTGGATCATCGTTCCAGTCAAGACAGGGAGTGGAACATCATTCCACTCAAGACATGGAGTGGATCATAGTTCTAGTCAAGACATGGAGTGGATCATCGTTCCAGTCAAGACATGGAGTGGATCATCATTCCACTCAAGACATGGAGTGGATCATAGTTCCAGTCAAGACATGGAGTGGATCATCGTTCCAGTCAAGACATGGAGTGGATCATCGTTCCAGTCAAGACAGGGAGTGGATCATCGTTCCAGTCAAGACATGGAGTGGATCATCGTTCCACTCAAGACATGGAGTGGATCATAGTTCTAGTCAAGACATGGAGTGGATCATCGTTCCAGTCAAGACAGGGAGTGGAACATCATTCCACTCAAGACATGGAGTGGATCATCATTCCACTCAAGACATGGAGTGGAACATAGTTCCAGTCAAGACAGGGAGTGGAACATCGTTCCAGTCAAGACATGGAGTGGAACATCGTTCCACTCAAGACATGGAGTGGATCATCGTTCCACTCAAGACATGGAGTGGATCATCGTTCCAGTCAAGACAGGGAGTGGATCATCATTCCACTCAAGACATGGAGTGGATCATAGTTCTAGTCAAGACATGGAGTGGATCATAGTTCTAGTCAAGACATGGAGTGGATCATCGTTCCACTCAAGACATGGAGTGGATCATAGTTCTAGTCAAGACATGGAGTGGATCATCGTTCCAGTCAAGACATGGAGTGGATCATCATTCCACTCAAGACATGGAGTGGATCATAGTTCTAGTCAAGACATGGAGTGGATCATCATTCCAGTCAAGACATGAAGTGGATCATTGTTCCAGTCAAGACAAGGACTGGATCATCGTTCCAGTCAAGACATGGAGTGGATCATCATTCCAGTCAAGACATGGAGTGGATCATCGTTCCAGTCAAGACATGGAGTGGATCATCGTTCCACTCAAGACATGGAGTGGATCATCGTTCCACTCAAGACATGGAGTGGATCATCGTTCCAGTCAAGACAGGGAGTGGAACATCGTTCCAGTCAAGACATGGAGTGGATCATCGTTCCACTCAAGACATGGAGTGGATCATCGTTCCACTCAAGACATGGAGTGGATCATCATTCCAGTCAAGACATGGAGTGGAACATCATTCCAGTCAAGACATGGAGTGGATCATCATTCCACTCAAGACATGGAGTGGATCATCGTTCCAGTCAAGACAGGGAGTGGATCATCATTCCAGTCAAGACATGAAGTGGATCATTGTTCCAGTCAAGACAAGGACTGGATCATCGTTCCAGTCAACACAAGGGGTGGATCATCGTTCCAGTCAAGACATGGAGTGGATGATTGTTCCAGTCAAGACAAGGGGTGGATCATCATTCCAGTCAAGTTGATGGAAGCATGTGACCAGTCGCAGGACTTCCTCACCTTAGCGCCATCTCGTTGTCTGTCACTATGTTGGCTTCCTCTCGCTCTGCTGATGCTTGAGCCTCTGTCTCACCATCCATCATCCGCATCAGCTTCTGTCAACAACAACATCATCTGCATCAGCTTCTGTCAACAACATCATCTGCATCAGCTTCTGTCAACAACATCATCTGCATCAGCTTCTGTCAACAACAACATCATCTGCATCAGCTTCTGTCAACAACATCATCTGCATCAGCTTCTGTCAACAACAACAACATCTGCATCAGCTTCTGTCAACAACAACAACATCTGCATCAGCTTCTGTCAACAACATCATCTGCATCAGCTTCTGTCAACAACAACATCATCTGCATCAGCTTCTGTCAACAACAACATCATCTGCATCAGCTTCTGTCAACAACAACCACACTGGCATCAGCTTCTGTCAACAACATCATCTGCATCAGCTTCTGTCAACAACATCATCTGCATCAGCTTCTGTCAACACCATCATCCACATCAGCTTCTGTCAACACCATCATCTGCATCAGCTTCTGTCAACACCATCATCCACATCAGCTTCTGTCAACAACAACATCTGCATCAGCTTCTGTCAACAACATCATCTGCATCAGCTTCTGTCAACACCATCATCTGCATCAGCTTCTGTCAACACCATCATCTGCATCAGCTTCTGTCAACAACAACATCATCTGCATCAGCTTCTGTCAACAACATCATCTGCATCAGCTTCTGTCAACACCATCATCCTGATAGCTTCTGTCAACACCATCATCCTGATAGCTTCTGTCAACACCATCATCTGCATCAGCTTCTGATGACAACAACCTCCACATCAGCTTCTGTCAACAACAACCACACTGGCATCAACTTCTGTCAACAACATCGTCTGCATCAGCTTCTGATGACAACAACCTCCACATCAGCTTCTGTTGACAACATCAACATTTGCATCGGTTTCTGTTGGCAACATCAACGTTGGCATCAGCTTCTCAACAACATCATCCGCATCAGCTTCTGTTGACAGTTGACAACAACAACATCCACATCAGTTCTTTTCTCCTTTATTCCTCCTCCTCCTGAAGCTCCCTCTATCCCCAGTCCCTCCTCTCTGTGTCTGTATGTCTAATACGTAAATTCCTTGTTCCTGAATAAAGAATGCAATAAAACAAAAAAGAGGGGGAAAGAAAAAGAGGTACAAGAAAATTTCAAATGGCACAGATTTGGAAAGTTTGTGGGGAACATTCAGCAATGGTTGAAATTACATCAGCAACAGAGGTGACAATCCATGGGGCCTTCAGAGCATGAGTTCCCTAGGGTGAAATATTGTTAAAGAAATACAACACAGCACAGAAAACAAACTTGCAAGACAAGCTTTGCTTACAACAGTTAGCGACTTCACCCCCCCCACCCCCCCGCCCAATGTCTAAATGAACACCCTACCTCAATCACTGGGTTCATGCCTCCGGCCGAAATCCGTCCAAACCTCAAAGTGGCGCAGACCGCAAGACTTGGCTCCGTCAGGTACTTGGACCTGGAAGAGAGGGACAGGGAAGCTTCCTGAATTTCAGACAGCTGCGCGCGCAGATGTGTGCACAATGGAAAATGCCTGATCTCATCACCTGTCAGCAACAACCTCACCACAGTATCGAGTGAGGATGTGAGGATGGAGGGAGGGATGGATGGATGGATGCATGGAGGGATGGATGGATGGATGGACAGATGGATGGATGGTTGGTTGGATGGGTGGATGCATGGATGGATGGATGGATGGATGGATGGATGGATGGATGGATGGATGGATGGATGGATGGATGGATGGATGGTGGATGGATGGACGGATGCATGGATGGATGGATGGAGTGTTATGGCCTATCAGCCTTTGAAGGCTATTTAAGGCCATTGGGCACAAAAATCACTAGAATAGTTTAGAGTAAGTGCAATTCAAGTCATGATGTCCTTATTTATTTGCCTCTTATGAATCGAGTAGGGAGACGGTCAGTCTATTCTGAACCCCAACCCGCAGGGGGCAGAAGGGTGAGGAACACTGCTGGATAAGAAAAAAGAAGAAAAAACCAAGAAAAAAGGCATAGTTATGGTAACCCAACCAAGCTTTTGTTTTCTGCCGACCCTACACATTTCTTTCAATCATGCCTCCCAAAAAGGTGTGTGTGTGTGTGCGTGTGTGTGTATGTGTATGTGTTAGTGTGTGTGTGTGTGTGTGTGTGTGTGTGTGTGTGTGTGTGTGTGTGTGTGTGTGTGTGTGTGTGTGTGTGTGAGTGTGTGTGTGTGTGTGTGTGTGTGTGTGTGTGTGTGTATGTGATGAAAGGTAAACAACAAACTGCATGCTGCCCCATATTCCCTGCCCTAAGAGTACTCAGGGAATCCACTATTTAAGTTTTAAAACCCATTTTAAGTGAAAGAAAGTTTGGTTCATGTTCAATCTGGACTCTTCTAAAGGAAAAAGGATTTTTTTATTTATTTAAAAAGTTCAAGCGGACTCTACCCTTTTTGTGTGGTGATGTCACCCTAACCACGACTATATATTTTGGGCCTGAAGGAACAAAAAACTGATGCTGTGCTTAATTAAGGTAACATGACAAAAAATAACAAGGGGTGGAGAGGGGGGTGGGGAAGGGGGTGGGGAGGGGAGGGGGAGGGGGTGGGGAGGGGGTTGGGGAGGGGGGTGTTGTGGGGGGTGGGGAGATAAGCCTGACCATATTCTTCTTGTTTTCTTCAGGAGGCCAGATTGAGACTGTGTCAGTGTGTGTACGCGTATGCATGTGCTTGAAAAAAATGTCATTATACAGTAGATTCATCTGAACAGAAATAAAAATACATCTTTTGCTGAAAACTTTTTTTTAACAGTGCACATTGCTCACCTTGGTGTCTCCAGTCTGACATCTCCACTGATAAGAAGAGTGGGTTAGCAAAAATGTCATTTTATGACAGCTGAAAGTTGTTAACCTTCAATTTATTTATTTCTCTTTCTTTTTAACAACAAAAAAAAGTTTTTAATTGAAGGAAAAAAATAGGGTTAGTCAGGTTACCATCACAATTTTTTTTTCCACTTTAACTTTTCAAATAATATGCATGACCACAAAAAGTCAAACATGCAGACTTGCAATAAAAGACAAATTCATACTAAGTAACATGCATGCAAAGGAAGAACATGGGGACAAATGTGTGAACACAGTACACACAGATGGACAGGGGACACAGTACAAATACAGCTATAGGGAAGATAGATGCAGAGAGAGATGGAAAATACAGGAAAATGAGAGAATGTGCAGGATGAAACTAGACAGAATGATGACTGAAGAAGAATACAACAAACAGAAGATAAAGCCTTGCTAGCAGATGAACAGAGGGAGAGAAGGAGTGTGGATGGAGAGAGGGAATAAGGCAGACACCCACTCCCTCTGCTGCAGCTCTGGCAGATCCAACACCCAGTGCTCGTCATCAATCACGCGGCCCTCCTCCTCCTGCTGTTCCCGCTCCAGTCGGAAGACACTGCGCTGCATGAACTGCAACAGGCGAAGCAAGCACTATTGTAACAGTGTCCGTCGATCCATGAATAGATTAGGAAAACCCTACAAGTGATGTTTGACCTACACAGTGCGTTCGTCGATCTACAAATAGAATGCTTCTTGTCATTTCAATTGACTGAGAATTTTCCGATCTGTCCATAGATCAGCGTCCATTCTATGTTTGGACATGCATTTTTTGTAACAAAAATCATCCCGTTTTAATAGATATCGGGGAAAATCGGCCGTCGATATGAAGTGACCTGGGAAACCTCTGTGATCTCATTGTAGAAAGGTGAGAACCAACTGTCCAATCAGCATGACGCAATAAACTTTTACTGCGAAAATGACATTTGATTTATTATTAATATCGTCCAATGAAAGTATCAAAGAACACTCCGTGTTTAGACACACATTGTTTGTTGTGACAAGCACCTCCTGACAGCTCCAGTTACCTCACTACTTGCTCAGTTCCTACAGCATGATCACTCACCTACAGCATGTTCACTTTCCTACAGCATGATCACTCACCTACAGCATGTTCACTTTCCTACAGCATGTTCACTTCCTACATCATGTTCACTTTCCTACAGCATGTTCACTGTCCTACAGCATGTTCACTTTCCTACAGCATGCTCAGTTTCCTAAGGACAGTTTGTTAAGTTTGCCATCAGTCTGTTATGTTTTCTGGCAACTCATGTTAACTGTTAGCAGACTTAGTTTCCTGTCAATCTGGTATGTCTCCTGTCATTTCGCTATTGACTACCAATCTGACAAGTCACTCACTTTACTATCAATCAACATTTATGTTTTCTGACAAGTCACTCACTTTACCATCAATTATCAATTATGTTACCTGACAAGTCACTCACACTACCATCAATTATCATTAACATTTCCTGACAAGTCACTCACTTTACCATCAATTATCATTAACGTTTCCTGACAAATCACTCACTTTACCATCAATTATCATTAACGTTTCCTGACAAGTCACTCACTTTACCATCAATTATCATTAACGTTTCCTGACAAGTCACTCACTTTACCATCAATTATCATTAATGTTTCCTGACAAGTCATTCAGTTTACCATCAATTATCATTAATGTTTCATGACAAGTCACTCATTTTACCATCAATTATCATTAATTTTTCCTGACAAGTCATTCAGTTTACCATCAATTATTTTTAACGTTTCTTGACAATTTACACAGTATACCATCTGTCTCTACTGTTTCTGGAAAGCCTGCACAGTTTCTCATGGACAACACAGAACCATGACAGTTGCTGATTTCCAGACATTCATCAATTTTTAGGCAAGGCTGTTGAAATTATTGACTGCCTCATATGTACCCTGACACTGACAACCATGTATTCCCTGACAATTTCCTATAGCTCTTGACAGCACTGATGTATAAAAACAAGAAGGGCAAAGCCCATACGACTCACATGCTTGACCTCGACCTTTACATGACCTTGACCTTCAGGTGACCTTCAAGGTCAAGGTCAAACAACTAAACCTACCAATGACATCATACACAAAGAAATGCTTTACACATTTTCCCTACCAAAATACAAGTGACCTTGACCCAAGGTCAAGGTCATCCAAGGTCATGCAACACAAAGCTGTTAATTCAAGACATAGGAAGCACAATGGTGCTTATTGGCACTTTCTACCATGAGATATAGTCACTTTTACTTTTAGTGGTTCACTACCCCATTTTGGTCACATTTCATAAGGGTCAAAGTGACCTTGACCTTGATGATATGTGAACAAATGTGTCTCATGATGAAAGTATAACATGTGCCCCACATAATTATTAAGTTTGAAACAGTTATCTTCCATAGTTCAGGGTCAAGGTCACTTCAAAATATGTATACAATCCAACTTTGAAGAGCTCCTGTGACCTTGACCTTGAAGCAAGGTCAACCAAACTGGTATCAAAAGATAGGGCTTGCTTTGACCTATATACCACTTGTAGCTAAGGTCGCCATTCTCAATAACGTGGGAGAAAATTGGGAAAATGTGAAAAATGACTGTTTTTGAGACCACATTTATGGCTCCTGTGACCTTGACCTTGAAGCAAGGTCAAGTCACTATGTATGTTTTTTGAGGCCTTGTCATCATACACCATCATGCCACATTTGGTGTTGATAGACTTAATAGTCTCCGAGAAAAATCCAACGTTTAAGTTTTTTACGCCCGGACGGACGGACGGACGACACGGCTCAGTACATAGACTCACTTTTGCTTCGCATGTGAGTCAATAAGCATTTGTCATGCAGACACCACAGTTCTCAAAGTCAACACCATTTCCAGACCACTGAATTTTCGGTCTTTGATCAATATGTCTGAAATTGGATGGACAACTAAATGGACAAATGAATCAATATACATTGGACAAATGAAAATGTGTGGACAGATGATGGTTGTACAGATGAATAGAGAGTCACAGGATAGATAAATACACATTGACAGATGAATGAATAGACAGGCAGATGGAAAGATCAAATGACATGGACAGATGAATGGATAGACAGATGGACAGATGAATGGATGGACACACATGGACAGACAAATGATGTGCTTTACACCTGTAACACCTTGTCAATAATTAATAGTGAATTGGTATTGGAAAAAGAAAGTTGGATAGAGAGAAAAAGAGAATGCAAACAGGCAGCTTCTGTGCACTACATTTAGGAGCAAAGCACATGTACACAGAAGTCACTGACCTATCCTAATATAATAACCACAGGACATCTTGCTCACCTTCATCTGCATCAGGTTTTTGGAGAGGTGGGTAGTTTCCCGATCATCATTCATGTTCTCATCCATCTTGTCTGCCTCTGTCCCTTGGTGTAGCACTGGTCAGTTGGAACAGGAAATGTCTGGCTCTCTCCCTCAGGGTAGCACTGGTCAGGTGGGAACAGGAAATGTCGGGCTCTCTCTCAGGGTAGCACTGGTCAGGTGGGAACAGGAAATGTCTGGCTCTCTCCCTCAGGGTAGCACTGGTCAGGTGGGAACAGGAAATGTCTGGCTCTCTCCCTCAGGGTAGCACTGGTCAGGTGGGAACAGGAAATGTCTGGCTCTGTCCCTCGGTAGCACTGGTCAGGTGGGAACAGGAAATGTCTGGCTCTCTCCCTCAGGGTAGCACTGGTCAGTTGGAACAGGAAATGTCTAGCTCTCTCCCTCAGGGTAGCACTGGTCAGTTGGAACAGGAAATGTCTGGCTCTCTCCCTCAGGGTAGCACTGGTCAGTTGGAACAGGAAATGTCTGGCTCTCTCCCTCAGGGTAGCACTGGTCAGTTGGAACAGGAAATGTCTGGCTCTCTCCCTCAGGGTAGCACTGGTCAGTTGGAACAGGAAATGTCTGGCTCTGTCCCTCAGGGTAGCACTGGTCAGGTGGGAACAGGAAATGTCTGGCTCTCTCCCTCAGGGTAGCACTGGTCAGTTGGAACAGGAAATGTCTAGCTCTCTCCCTCAGGGTAGCACTGGTCAGGGAACAGGAAATGTCTAGCTCTCTCCCTCAGGGTAGCACTGGTCAGGTGGGAACAGGAAATGTCTGGCTCTGAAAAAAAGAATCAACTTCAAGCCTCAAGCACACCAATGAAATGTTTCAATGTGAGGACAGCATGGCAAGCTCAGGAAAGCAGCCATGGACATTTCAGTTGAAGACATAGACAGGTCTACACAAACCAAGCAGCAAGGACAGATGGCAGACTGCCTCACCCAGGGCAGGGACTGCCTCACCCAGGGCAGGGACGGCCTCACCAGGGCAGGGACGACCTCACCCAGGGCAAGGACGGCCTCACCCAGGGCAGGGACGGCCTCACCCAGGGCAGGGAGCACCTCACCCAGGGCAGGGACGGCCTCACCCAGGGCAAGGACGGCCTCACCCAGGGCAGGGACGGCCTCACCCAGGGCAGGGACGGCCTTACCCAGGGCAGGGACTGCCTCACCCAGGGCAGGGACGGCCTCACCCAGGGCAGGGACGGCCTCACCCAGGGCAGGGACGGCCTCACCCAGGGCAGGGACGGCCTCACCAAGAGCAGGGAGCGCCTCACTCAGGGCAGGGAGCACCTCACCCAGGGCAGGGACGGCCTCACCCAGGGCAGGGACGGCCTCACCAAGGGCAGGGAGCACCTCACTCAGGGCAAGGAGCACCTCACCCAGGGCAGGGACTGTCTCACCCAGGGCAGGGAGCACCTCATCCAGGGCAGGGAGCACCTCACCCAGGGTTGGAACCCGACGTCATCCAGGGCAGGGAGCACTCCAATACACTCTATGAGGCACTCTGATACACTCTATGAGGCACTCCGATACACTCAATGAGGCACTCCGATACACTCAATCAGTCAATGAGGCACTCCAATACACTCAATGAGGCACTCTGATACGCTCAATGAGGCACTCCAATACGCTCAATGAGGCACTCCAATACACTCAATGAGGCACTCCAATACACTCAATGAGGCACTCCAATACACTCAATGAGGAACAGCAACTTCATTTGCTCTGCAGGGAGGAGTTGCAGGTACTGATAGAATGGTTTCATCTACTGACTTATCAAGCTCATATGTATTACCGATGGAAAGAAAAACAAGAAGGGCAAAGCCCATACAACTCACATGCTTGACCTTGACCTTTATATGACCTTGACCTTCAGGTGACCTTCAAGGTCATGGTCAAACAACTAAACCTACCAATGACATCATACACTAAGAAATGCTTTACACATTTTCCCTACCAAAATACATGTGACCTTGACCCAAGGTCAAGGTAATCCAAGGTCATGCAACACAAAGCTGTTAATTCAAGACACAGGAAGCACAATGGTGATTATTGGCACTTTCTACCATGAGATATGGTCACTTTTAGTGGTTCACTACCCCATTATGGTCACATTTCATAAGGGTCAAAGTGACCTTGACCTTGATGATATGTGACCAAATGTTACTCATGATGAAAGTATAACATGTGCCCCACATAATTATTAAGTTTGAAACAGTTATCTTCCATAGTTCATGCTCAAGGTCACTTCAAAATATGTATACAATCCAACTTTGAAGAGCTCATGTGACCTTGACCTTGAAGCAAGGTAAACCAAACTGGTATCAAAAGATAGGGCTTACTTTGCCCTATATACCATATATAGGTCAGGTATCCAATCTCAAAAACTTCAGAGAAAATTGAGAAAATGGGAAAAATGACTGTTTTTTAGACAACATTTATGGCCCCTGCGACCTTGACCTTGAAGCAAGGACAAGTCACTGTGTATGTTTTTTGAGGCCTTGTCATCATACACCATCATGCCACATTTGGTATTGATAGACTTAATAGTCTCCGAGAAAAATCCAACGTTAAAGTTTTCGGACGCCCGGACGGACGAAACGGGTGAGTACATGGACTCACTTTTGCTTCGCATGTGAGTCAAAAATGTTGTGGTACCATGGCTATTAAAAGAACACAAGTCAGTAGATCAGCCATAACTTTCTCACTCCAGTACGTTTTTGTTTTTAAAAGAAGAGGTGAAAGTGAATATAAATGATTATAAATCACAATCTCTTCTACTGAAAATGAGTATTTCTTTATTACTTAAATAGTGAAATAAAATCATGCAGTTCATTTTTTACTGTTGGTTTTTTTATATTCTTCTTTTTGCATGATCAAAAAAAGTTTCTAAAGGGTAGGCAGAAACAAAAAGGGTTGGTTGGATTGCTGTAACCATAAATTTTTTTCCCTCCCACAATCACGTGTGTTTGGTTTCCTAACTGCTTTGACTGCCTATGGGTACTAGGGGAGTGAATAAATCTACAGCATATCCCCACATGGCTTGCAAGAGGCAATGACTGGAATGTAGACCTATCTTACCTAGCTTACATTCTACCTGCCACCAGTGATTTCAGTACTTAGTGACCTTACACTAGTTACAGAGCCTACTGAGGCTGGTGCGCCATAAAGCAGCGGTGAGAAAATGTCTGCCACTATGGTTCTTTTCTGCTCTGTGCAGACTATGAAGGCTTCTGAGATAATGGCATTTTATTTTGTGTGATCTTGGTGGGTACCCAAGAAAAATCCTATGCATTTCCAGCCCACAACACAGCAGGAAATCATGAAAACTGAGCATACTATTCGTCAGATCAGCTTTGATGACGGGTCTCATGTGCTGCTTACAAATTGTTGTGAAATACAGAATAAAAAATTAATTACTTCTTTCTCCTGTAAACTGAACATAAAATCAGAGCAACTGTATTAAAGTGCTTCACTTGTTGCAGTTGTGCAAATTTTAAAAAGTCTTAGTCAACGAACTGGGTAATTGAAAACAGAATCGCCCAGCCCCAAGTAACTGATGGCCCGGGAATGTCAACGATGAACGGGATTCTACATTTCTCAGCAACACATCGAGCCTAGGGAACGAGTCTTGAAAAAAAAATTGGCACGTTTTCAATTCTGTAATTGTTGTCCATTTCGTGTTTGTTCTTTTAAGTATACTCACATACCTACAGTAAAATCCCGTCCTCCGTCCACTAGCTGATTCTGACTTTATCCCCTTGTGACTGTCACTGTGAGACTGAGAGGGATGTCACACTACACAACGAGGAAAACGAGCGTGTCATGGCAGAGAACCAGATTTGCCTATGCTACTTGTTAACATCCGCAGCATACCCGGGCACCGGTTCTTACTATTTCAACGTGTCGACTCCAGCTCCAAGTCCACTCCAAGCATCACCGTTTAGGCCACTCGGGAAAATCGGATCTAATATTTTGATCTCCCTCCAGCATTTAATCCCAGCCGAGTTGCACAAAATGCCAGATAATTCCACAACAACATGTTGTGAGTCTGTCAACTTAAGACAGCGTCTGACCATATCATGTGCAATACATACGTGTACATGATAATTGATACTACATCCCGCAAATCATAACATGATAGTTTGATACATCACTGTTTTTCCATTTGTCTTGATGCATCAAATTCAAATACCTATAATCATGTATCAACTATGCAGAAATCGACTTAGTCGACAGTAAAGTACGATTCGCGATATGTTCAAATCTTGCACAATGATTAATGCAATTCAGAGATTGACTCTTAACACCCGATCGGTGAAGGTAGAGTGCGATAGACTTACGGGTTATGTGTAAAGCGTCCCTTTACGCTACCACGTGCATGTAATGTCGACAGGCCAACTGCTACTTCCTGAGTAGGCCCGCAGTACACGCGGTTTCTGTAAAAGTGAAAGCAATCCAAACTACTCCAACACACACACACACACACACACACACACACACACACACACACACACACACACACACACACACACACACACACACACACACAAATTGCTTTGCTGCCCAAGACGATTTAATTATTACATTTTTGTAATCATAATAAAATATAGGCTAATTATCGCACTATTCCTTTTGACGTTTTGTAGCAGCAGGGAGCTTCCCCCATTACAATAATATGTAGTTGTGCGCCGCATGTGCGTAGATCATAGACAAAGAAAGCAATGATCGATGTCAGTAGTAATCACTGACAAACTTCGTTTGTGTCCATTCGTGTAGGCATTTCGTTGTCGACAAGGACCACCCTGAATAACGAGCGGACACGAGCGGACACGAGCGGACACGAGCGGACAGCTTAAAATCAACTTTTATCATATCTTTTGGGGGTTTTTCCATTCTGATTATACTCTAATTATATTTACTTACTTATTTACGATTTTATGCAATTTATCCATGCGGCTAAACACAGCTAACCACTCCCGGCGTCACCGCTTCTGATTGGCCGGTTCGTGTCACGTGACGTTTATTGGCGCTGCTGAAATGGTCGAAGTCGGAAACATTCGGAACGTCGTTTAGCTTAAGATTACACCCGAATCACGCGCACCGTTAAGGTGCATGGAGTACAGTACCGCCGAGCAAGACGTTTGTCACAAAACGCAGATACATTAACGCGGTCGGATCATAGCATAACTCCCCGGGCGTGATAAGTCAGTCAGGCGGAGTGGCGGGTGCGAGTTGCAGACGATGTGTTTAGCCGCATGGATAAATAGCATAAAATCGTAAATAAGTAAGTAAATATAATTAGAGTATAATCGGAATGGGAAAACCCCCAAAAGATATGATAAAAGTTGATTTTAAGCTGTCCGCTCGTGTCCGCTCGTGTCCGCTCGTGATTCAGGGAGGGCGGTCGACAAGACATGTAGGGGTGGGCGTGGCGATTGAGGTGAAGGTCTACTGAAGGGAGACCACTCTGATAATCGATTTAGTTCTTAAGTTAATGTGCAAAGAACGGTCTATCTTTTTCATTACGTGTGTTGTTACTTCGTGTGCTAGATATTTGAATGACAATTCACCTCCCTACCGGTCCCCTGCACCTCCACACGCTTCACGCACTTGTCAGCATTCAGCTGCACAGCTAGTGTGCAATATGATGTACGTGTAATAATGCTAATTCAATTGCTCGACTACGGGGCCTTGCAGTGGGAGCTGGTATAAATTCGTGGAGGAAGACATAGAAGAGTTGAAATGTGGAGAACTAACACAGAAAGATGGAGCAGGGGAAAGGGAAGGTGTACGTGTGTGTGTGTGTGTGTGTGTGTGTGTGTGTGTGTGTGTGCGTGCGCGCGCGCGCGTGTGAATATGTGTGTATGGATGTGTTTGTTTTGTGTATGTGTGTGTAGGCCTATGTGTGGGTGTGTGAATGTGTTTGTGTAGGGCCTACGTGTGTGTGTCTGTGTATTTATGTGTGTGTGTGTACATGCGTGCGTGTGTGTGCATATTTGCGTGTGTGCATGTGCGTGTGTGTATTTGCGTCTGCACGCGTGCGCACGTGTGTATGCGCGTGCGTGCGTGTGTGATTGTGTACGCATTTGTGTGCGTGTGTATGTGTGCGTGCGTGTGTATATGTGTGTGCATTTGTGTGTGTGTGCGTGCGTGTGTATGTGTGTGTGCGTGCGTGCGCGTGCGGGTGTGCGTACATGTGTTTGTGCATGTGTGTGTGTGTGTGTGTGCGCGCGCGCGCTAATATGCACAGGGGAAATTAAGCAACAAGGTTTGACATCAGAAAGAGCACAGCAGCAGAAGCAACGACCACGGAGCTATAGGACAGACGCAGCGGCAGCTCGAAGACGCGACAGAACAGCAAGGCGAATTCAAGCAGAATTGTACTGTGCTAAAAATTCTTCATAGTTCAGTACAAAGTCATGTTTCACAAACTTATATTATATTCCTACTAAACAACAGTACGTGGAGATGAATCAAAGATAAGCTTAAATTAATAACAAAGGATCGGCTACAAGCACAAGAAATACAGTATTTTATTGCATCTTTTATTACACAATTACCTTTCCACGTCGATCTATTAACGCAACCTGTCCACATGGGAATCAATATAGAATTCACTCGTCAGTGAAACTGCGACGTTTCGAACATGTACAAATAATCCAACGCCTGAGTCTTGCTATAGGTAAGATCGATGTACTTGATTTCTGCGACCATTGTTTCACCAGGCTAAAAGGATGATACATATTCCTTTTAACTTAATAAACTGTGAACAGAAGCAATACTGTCGTTTGCCCCGACGATATCAGAATGAAAAGTATTCGATTTGTTTTCGTTCAACAATTTGATATTGCTTGCAGATGCGACAAAAAGAAAAAAGAAAAAGAACACGCAAGCAAACTCTGAAATAAAAAGGTAAATAAGGAAAACTTTCCAAACACGCAACACACTCGAGTTTGGGAGAATGTTGTGTAAGGCGTATGATGTGAGTGTGTGTTGGTCCGTCTGTCTGTCTGTGCCTAGGTGTGTAGTTGTGTGTGTGTGTGTGTGTGTGTGTGTGTGTGTATTTCTGTATATCTGCGTGCAAGTGTTTTTGTGTGTTTTGTTTGTATGTGTGTGTGTGTGTATGAGTTAAGAGTGTGAGTGGGCGCGCGCGCGCGCGCGTGTGCACACGTGTGTATGTACATGTGTGCATGTGTATACATGTGTGTGCGTGCGTGCATGTATGTGTGTGCGTGCATGTGTGTGTGTGCGTGCGCGTGTGTGTGCGTGCGTGCGTGCGTGTGCGTGCGTGCGTGCGTGCGTGCGTGTGAGTGTGTGTTTATGTCTGATTGTGAGACCTACGTGTATCTGTGTGTTAGCAAAGGGTGGTCATAACACGTTCATAATGAGAGGATACAAACACGTCTAGGCGCAATGCCATCTACATGGAGCCCAGGCGCCACCACGCATGCCTTCCCAGACGTTTTCAGGGGCGCTGCACGCGTCCCCTGTCTAAGAGGTGTTCCAGGATGACCGCAGTCCATGACAGCCTCAGCAGTGGTGGACGGGGGATAGGGACAGGGACAGGGCAGCCGTCATCACTGTCCAGCCTGCCTTGACCATTGACAACAGCCCTGGTGAAAAGGATGTATATTTTCAACGTGGAGCTCTGTGAGGCTAGATCATTTTTCTCTAGTCGACTTGCGTTGATGTAGACTATCTAGTCCAGTACTTATGGTAACTGACCAAGGCTGTAGTGACAAATTCTCTACAGCTACAGCATGTTGGGGAGTAGCACTTGCGTGTTTCGTTTTTTCGTTTACTAAAAGTATTGACTTAATGAAACAAGGAAGAAAACAGTCGGTGCAGTAAATACAATAGCATTTGATTTTTTTTTTCTTTTGCGAGTAGTGAATTTCATGAGGCAAGCAAGAAAATAGTGCTTGTCCTTTAGGGCTGGCTTCGGTGATTGAATGTCTGTCTCTTGGGACAGAGCTTAGTGTTGGAGTGTCTGTCTCTTGGGACAGGGCATGGTGTTGGAGTGTCTGTCTTGGGACAAGGTATGGTGTTGGAGTGTCTGTCTCTTGGGACAGGGTATGGCGTTGGAGTGTCTCTTGGGACAAGGCAAGGTGTTGCAGTGTCTGTCTCTTGGGACAGGGCATGGTGTTGAGGTGTCTGTCTCTTGAGACAGAGTTTGGTTTTGGAGTGTCTGTCTCTTGGGACAGGGTATGGTGTTGTAGTGTCTGTCCCTTGGGACAAGGCATGGTGTTGGGGTGTCTGTCTCTTGGGACAGGGCATGGTGTTGGGGTGACTGTCTCTTTGGACAGGGCCGTGTTGGAATGTCTGTCTCTTGGGACATGGCGGTGTTGGAATGTCTCTCTTGGGACAAGGTATGGTGTTGGAATGTTTGTCTTGGAGTGTCTGTCTCTTGGGTCAGAGTTTGGTTTTGGAGTGTCTGTCTCTTGGGGCAGGGTATGGTGTTGGAGTGTCTGTCTCTTGGGACAGGGCGGAGTTGGAATGTCTCTCTTGGGACAAGGTATGGAATGTCTGTCTCTTGGGTCAGGGTATGGTGTTGGAATGTCTGTCTCTTGGAACAGGGCGGTGTTGGAATTTCTCTCTTGGGACAAGGTATGGTGTTGGAATGTCTGTCTATTGGGACAGGGTACGGTGTTGGAATGTCTGTCTCTTGGGTCAGGGTATGGTGTTGGAATGTCTGTCTCTTGGGACAGGGTACGGTTTTGGAGTGTGTGTCTCTTGGGACAAGGCATGGTGTTGGGGTGTCTGTCTCTTGGGACAGGGCGTGGTGTTGGAGTGTCTGTCTCTTGGGACAGGGCGGTGTTGGAATGTGTCTCTTGGGACAAGGTATGGTGTTGGAATGTCTGTCTCTTGGGTCAGGGTATGGTGTTGGAATGTCTGTCTCTTGGGTCAGGGTATGGTGTTGGAGTGTCTGTCTCTTGGGTAAGGGTATGGTGTTGGAGTGTCTGTCTCTTGGGTAAGGGTATGGTGTTGGAATGTCTGTCTCTTGGAACAGGGCGGTGTTGGAATGTCTGTCTCTTGGGTAAGGGTATGGTGTTGGAGTGTCTGTCTCTTGGAACAGGGTATGGTGTTGGAATGTCTGTCTCTTGGGTCAGGGTATGGTGTTGGAGTGTCTGTCTCTTGGGACAGGGTATGGTGTTGGAATGTCTGTCTCTTGGAACAGGGTATGGTGTTGGAATGTCTGTCTCTTGGGTCAGGGTACGGTATTGGAGTGTCTCTTGGGACAGGGTGTTGTGTTGGAGCGCCTTGCTCAAGGATGCAGCTCCAGGATCTGTGCAGCTTCGAACAACGCCGCACCCACCGTCTTCAGCGTGCTTCGCACGGCACTCGGACAAGAGGGAGCTTCCACGGTTGTTAGACCCCAATTCCCACCACACGAAATGTGGAGAAGTGGCAGCATGCATAATGGGGACAGGCACGGTTTTCTGAGATCTCCATGCAGGCGGTGCAAAGTGTGGTGCATCACGGTCTTGTGGGGGAGAGGAACCACACGCGCCCTCCACGGACATTCTAAGATAAAGGTCACGTTTGTTAGGCCCCAAATCTCGAGATTCTCCCTGAATGGACGCTCCTACAGTTAGAAAAACGGCCAATCATCAACTGGCAAGGCGGAAGAAAATGGCTGCGTCCCTGCGCCAGAGTAGGTTAAGAAAATTCCGATAGACGTAATAACTGAAGATACAGATATCACATCAGTTTTTCACTTGATAGAACACACCATGGTATCATATCGAATGTAACGGGAACTTTTCAACGAAAAAAACAACAACAAAACCCGGGTTCAAATGTAGACAATTTTGTCGAAAATGTTAGGTCTCGATTCATTTCTATCAATTCAAGGGACATAATTCATAGAGCATACGTATACGGTGTTGCGTGTTTGCAAGCGATAAAAACATTTTCGGCAGTGTATGTCCAGAAAAAACCCATACACCTACTCCTCAAGATATACAAATGAACACTCGAACAGCAAATACTTCCGTGTACGTACACTTTTCCATTCTCGAACCCTGAGAAGCACATTACAGGCACTGTTATCTCCGAACACCAGCCGTCCAAAGGTCAGGGGCATGCAGGAAACACTGCTCACACCGTCCAAAGGTCAGGGGCATGCAGAAAACACTGCTCACACCGTCCAAAGGTCAGGGGCATGCAGGAAACACTGCTCACACCGTCCAAAGGTCAGGGGCACGCAGGAAACACTGCTCACACCGTCCAACGGTCAGGGGCATGCAGGAAACACTGTTCTCACCAAGCCTTCCTCCGGGACGATTCGCGCCGCTGCTGCGTAAGAGAATTTCCCTATGCATGGCCACTGAAAGGAGAGTCCAGGTGGTCACTGCCAAGACGGGACTTTCATGACAACTAAAACATCTTGTGAAGTAATGGAAAAGAGGGGGGCGGTGGGGGTGATGGTGGGGGTGGGGGTGGTGGGGGTGGTAGGGGTGGTGGGGGTGATGGGAGTGGTGGGAATCATTCCTGTTCAACCTGCTTCGTGGCTGAGGAGTTTCATAGAGATTGATCTAACTGCAGTCATCTCAGCAAACCTGTCAAAAAGAACTCACTAGCAGATTCTGATTTTTTAAAGAGGAAAATTAGGCCTATCCCTTCGATTAACGTTCATACTAAAATCAATAAGTAGGAAACGTTAAAGCGATGTTTTCTTTTAACGACTTAATCAAAAGGCGCCTATACACGTACCGGTTTTCAAGCCGATTTTGCTCCCGATCCGGTCTGACCGTGCATGTAAAAATCGGGTTGACAGCCACACGCAACGATTACATCGAGACCGCGAACTTGAGCGATTTGCATTTACGCGAAGCGATGTCAGAATTTAGAGTTACGTCCCTTGGCCGAGCTATGGCAACAGACGCTTTCGGCGAAGATGCAGCAATAAAATTCGATCTGCGGACAGATGCTTTCGGCGTGTAGATGAATGCGTGTGACCTGCATTGCGAATTGTGAAATGTACCAGCTTTCACGACCTATTGATGCATTCAACATACAGCTTTGATAAATTAATGCCAACAGACGCTTTCGACGTGTAGGCTGTAGCTCTAATCCTCTATGCGACGATTTTCGGCGTGTAGATGAATGCGTGTGACCTGCATTGCGAATTGTAAAATGTACCAGCTTTCATGACCTATTGATGCATTCAACATACAGCTTTGATAAATTAATGCTGTTCATGGCTTACATTTTCTTTGGATGGGGTTTTAGTATCCCCCAAATACAGCTGAAATGGTCGTTATGGGCAACATTTCCGGACACAGTACCCGGGGTACTCTGTCCGATTTATTAAAAAATGATTTTGAAATACTTCGGTAAAATTTATATGTTTCATTTTTTTCTGGGATGGTTTGTGCATGGATGAAGATGACTTTGGTGCCAAAAAACGAAAATCAAATGAAGGGGGCGTGGCTTTAAAAAGCTCATAAATTATCGGACAGAGTACCCCGGGTACTGTGTCCGGAAATGTTGCCCATAACGACCATTTCAGCCCAAATACACCGTTTTCTGTGCAAAGCGGAGACATCTCCGCCATTTAAATTGGCAACTAGTCGCGAGATTCTCGTCCTTCTCGCGTCGCCCAGCATACGAATCGGTCAAAACCGGGTCGGGGAATAGATCCTGCCCTACCGACAAGAACCAGGCCGGATTGTATGCAAATGAGTAGACCGTTTCAATTCTTGACTGGATCGGCAGCAAAACCGGGGGACAACCGGTACGTGTGTAGGAGCCTAAATTTACACTGCTTACAGTATTTGCACTGCTTACAGTATTTTCACTGTTTACAGTATTTACAGAGTTTACGGTATTTACTGTTTTTTGCATTGTTCACAATATTTACAATGTTTGCAGTGTTTGCGATATTTACTGTTTTCATACTGTTTACAGTGTTGGCAGTGTTTACAGACTTTTTTGTATTTGCACTGCTTGCAGTGTTTCCACTATTTGCACTGTTTTCAGTGTTTACGAAGTTTACTGTATTTAATGTGTTTACGCTGTTTGCAGAGTTTACAGTATTTAGTGTGTTTACAATGTTTGCGATGTTTACGGTATTTAATGTTTTTACACTGTTTGCAATGTTCACTGTGCTGACACTTCTTGCAGTATTTACACTGTTAAATGTGTTTGCAGTGCGTACAGTATTCGCGGTGTTTACTGTTTTCATACTGCTGACAGTATTTGCAGTGTTTACAGAATTTGCAGTGTTCCGAGCGTCAATACATGTACTCACCACATAAACCCTTGTGGCAACCTTCTCCAAGACAGGATGTGCAGGGAGCCCCATAGACATAAGGCTTCTGGGCAGCGGTGCTGCCCCTGTAAAGACAGCCGTGTCGTTGTCTCGCTACAGGCATGCAGAGCTTTGAAAGTACAGTCCCTTTCATCGAACTCGCAGTACCCACCATCTCTACAGATACGTAGAGCTTTGGAAAAACATTGTAAACATGATGGAAGGTTTAGGAATTTCATTTTAGGATTAAAAATTTTTTTTATTTTTTTATTTTTTTTTGTTTGGGGGGGGGGGGGGGGGGGGGAGGGGAAGGTGGGGGTGGAGGTCGGGGGGGATGGGGACGTATTTGGCGTTGAACCAACACTCTCGCAGTCACACAGAGAGGAAAGTGCATCATAAGGCTTGTTCAGGAGGCGCAGCGCTGCAAAGCGCTGCACAGCGCTGCACAGCGCTGCCTGATTCACTCCTGAACAGCAATTTTGGGGCGTGATTCACTCAGCGCTGAGCAGCGCTGTGCATCACCGATCCGAGGTGATTCAGACGATTTTCAAAATGGCGTCTTCGATCCCGCACTGGCAGTCGATGCGTAAAATAACCCTCAGAAACATCATTTTGGGACTGGAACGGGCTTTATTTGCCCCAAGCGCTCTGTATGCGCGAGTAATGTAAGGATAACACAGTAGTGGACTTTATTCATGCAGAATACATTTAAACGTGCATAAACAATGTCTGTGGCAAAGAAAACACTTTCTTAGCGTCTAACAACACAACATGGGGCGCAGAAGATTTACCTCCCCTTTAACAAGTGAAGCGCTGCACAAAATCTGTAGGTGTTCAGGAGAGACATAGAGCGCTCAATTGCCAACATGAAGCTGTCATGCAGCGCTTTGTACACCTGAACAAGCCTATATATGTTCACCTTCGACATGCAAACTCATACTCATTCACGCGCACACATAGCTACGGCACAAGGTATAGCCGTCGATTGGGAAATAGCAAGAAAATATCCAGATTTCTCCAGTCCCAGTAATGGAACCACGACACTGCGCCTCGCACATAATGAAACGCCAAAGCTTGCTCGCCTACATCCGCATGTCAATAGTCAGGGTTTCAATAGTCAGGGTTTCAATAGTCAGGGTTTCAATAGTCAGGGTTCCAATAGTCAGGGTTTCAATAGTCAGGGTTTCAATAGTCAGGGTTTCAATAGTCAGGGTTTCAATAGTCAGGGTTCCAATAGTCAGGGTTTCAATAGTCAGGGTTTCAATAGTCAGGGTTTCAATAGTCAGGGTTCCAATAGTCAGGGTTTCAATAGTCAGGGTTTCAATAGTCAGGGTTTCAATAGTCAGGGTTTCAATAGTCAGGGTTTCAATAGTCAGGGTTTCAATAGTCAGGGTTTCAATAGTCAGGGTTCCAATAGTCAGGGTTTCAATAGTCAGGGTTTCAATAGTCAGGGTTTCAATAGTCAGGGTTTCAATAGTCAGGGTTCCAATAGTCAGGGTTTCAATAGTCAGGGTTTCAATAGTCAGGGTTTCAATAGTCAGGGTTCCAATAGTCAGGGTTTCAATAGTCAGGGTTTCAATAGTCAGGGTTCCAATAGTCAGGGTTTCAATAGTCAGGGTTTCAATAGTCAGGGTTTCAAAAGTCAGGGTTCCAATAGGCAGGGTTTCAAAAGTCAGGGTTCCAATAGGCGAGTAGAGGTTGAGGAGCTGACGATGCACTCATGCAGGAGGGGAGACTACTGGACATGGGACTGCCAGGAGCTGCAATCTATATTGTAAACATGATGGAAGGTTGAAGACGTTTCTTTTCGGACGACTAATTGTTTTTGCACGCCATAGACGTTGAACCAACACCCTTACAGTCACATTCCTGCATGAGTGCAAAGTCAGCTCCTCACCCGCTACTTGCCCATTGAAACCCTTTGACAGGCGGATGTACGCGAGCAAGATTTTGCGTTTAATTCGGTGCGAGGCGCAGTGCCGTGATTTAGACCCTTGGATGGATGAATTCGGGATTATTTTCTCGAAAAACAGACCCTTTCATATAACACACAACCAACAGTATCGCTACAAACATCTTTGACTTTAAAAGAACAATTCCTTGCCATCAAACATACAGACACAAGTGTCTCGCTATAGACATGTCAGGCTGTGGAAGTACAGTTCCTATCATCAAACATGCAGACACAAGTGTCTCGCTACAGACATGTCAGGCTGTGGAAGGACAGTTCCTATCATCAAACATACAGACACAAGTGTCTCGCTATAGACATGTCAGGCTGTGGAAGTACAGTTCCTATCATCAAACATACAGACACAAGTGTCTCGCTATAGACATGTCAGGCTGTGGAAGTACAGTTTCTATCATCAAACATACAGACACAAGTGTCTCGCTATAGACATGTCAGGCTGTGGAAGGACAGTTCCTATCATCAAACATACAGACACAAGTGTCTCGCTATAGACATGTCAGGCTGTGGAAGTACAGTTCC